>RJWH01005908.1:0-65441 GCA_004363575.1 Solenodon paradoxus
AAGGTGTTTGTTTATAGGCTGTTATGTGTCTTCTTTATTTTATAAAATATATATTAGTAACTCATTAAATATTCGATTTCCTTGTCTGCTTGTTTACGTTTCTACTGGAATTTAGGGCACATACACATGGTCATTGACATAGATAGATTAATTCTTCCATGCACAGACTAGCTGCAAATGAACATCATGCCAGGTTAAAGTTGGCATCCAATTAAGGGTTCAGAGAAGGAGCAAGGGCCAGGCAATTGCTTCCTTCTAAAGGAAGTGTTTCTTCAGTTGTCAGATAAGCAAATTAAAAAAAAAAAAGGGAGAATGGGTAAATCAGGTAAAAGGAGTCAGGTCAGTGGTGAAGGACAGACTTGAACTGTTGTTGGTGAATGTAAGACAGATGTTGATTGCCAGTGATTCCTGCCTGGAATCTATATTGTATAATGAGGCAGTGTGTCTTCAAAAAAAATTGTAAAAATGATGGGCAGTCAGCTTAGTGTATGCAGAATGACCGGTCACATGTGAATGGGGGCTGGGGAGGGCAGAAAGTGTGAGCAGAAATGAGTTTCCTGGTCCAGGCACTTGGGAGAAATACAAACGACAGCACTCCCATTTATTGGGCGGTTCCTATCCTAGGATTTCAGCAAATATATTTTTATCATTAATGCAGGCAGAAGTGCAGATGTACATTACCTGTGTTGCCACACATGCCTCTAAACCGTAATGACAGTCATTTCTGAATAAGCATGTGCTTGGTGTCTACAGGTTGCTGATAATTGAGAACAGTCGGCTGCCTGGTGAGCGAGGCCAAGGAGCTGCTTTTGATTTCTTTTTTTGGCAGAGACAGTTCGCTGACACCGGCTGTGCTTTATAAGGTCTGTGTCTGTTTTTTAATAATTCTGCTCTTCACTGCTGATCGGACCACTGGAACAGTGTCTGCTTCTAGTAGGGTATCAACTTTACTTCAAATGGGAGCTCTCATGTGTATGTAGGAAATCAGATAACTCAATCTGTTCAGAATGCACACTGAGTGAGTTAATGCATTTCAGATGGTCCTAGTTTTAGTAACTGTGTCTATACATGGTGAGAGCCATATTTATGTCTCTCATGACTTTTAGTCTTATATATATAGTAGGGTTTAGGTATGGCCAAGAGCAGTGGTTCCCTGCCTCATCACCACCACCTGGGAGGTCAAAGTCTTAGACCCCAGCCCAGAAGTAATGAATCAGGAACTCTGTGGGTGGGACCCCCAGCCCGCCACAAATTCTGGTGTACATTCAAGTCTGGGAACCACTGGACTAGAGCCTTGTTCTTCAGAGCATAGGAATTATGGAAATGCTTATTAGAAATCCAGAATCTTGGCTCATGCTCTGGAATTAATGAATCATACTCTGCCCTTCAAGATTCCCAGGTGATTTGTGTCCACATTCTCTTGGTAAGCAGAGACTCATACCCCGTGATTGGGTTATTAGGTTTATTTTTAGATTTCAATTGATTTTGGTGGGACCCATTAATTGGTTATGTCTTTGTTTTGTTTTTTTGGATTGAGGAAATCATGTACAACATTGATCATCAAATATATGATAAGACACCATGCCTTGGTTATGTAATTTTAGTACTTTATTGAAGCGTGATATACTTGCAATATACATACTGAACACATTTTAAGCCATGATACTTCTAAAAGCTCTCTCAGGTGATTCTCCTGTTTCGCCAGGGTTGAGTAGCCATATTTAAGTGGGGGGATCATAAAGAGCTTATGTTCTTAATAACCCATCATCTATTGGATTCACATTTTAATTTCTCTGTTCCTGTTAAGACTCTCTGTAATTGATACTAAAGTAATTTGCTTGTCTTTCCTCAGCAGTGTGTGAACACTAAACACATATGCAATGAGGGTATTCTAAATGCGTTAACTTTTCATAATACTCTTTGAGAATTGCTTTATTCAAGGTGGCAAGGATTTGAAAAATATTGCCTGCTCAACACCATTAATATTTAATGAAGAGCCTCGATTAAATTGGGCTGATCACGGCACAGGTGCAAAGGGATCTGCTTAATAAACAGAGTATTTCTACGGCATCAACTTCGTTATATTCATTGGAGACAAATGAATGTGCTTTCGTTTGTATGCACAAGGCACCCTTTCTCTGTTGGCCCAGATGTTGATGAACAACAGTACAAGTGAGGACGAAAAATGAAAGTATTTGTTCAGAATCAAAAATATTTGTGTCTCAATGCCTCCAAGGGTAAAAAATGCTATGCTGTTTAGCCTCTTTTCCACAGATAATAGGCACCAGGAAAAACAGTCCAGATTATGCTGCTTCGGCAGAATGAACAAAGAGCGGCAGTAATGCAATTTCTGTGGTTAAAACTGTGCCGCTGGTGTCTTTGCTCCTGCAGGCTGTGTTGGACTTGGAGTGAACAGGAATGTACAACTAGAAAATAGATATCAGCCTTTGAGCATCCCCCCCTTCTGTACTAAAAGAGTAACAAAGGAAAACTGAACAAGTGGCAGTTATTTCTATGAGTAGCGTTCTTTTTATAATCCACGAAACAAGCTGCTTTAAACAACAGCTACAATTGTTCCAGAGATCTGGGTTCTGACATCTCACATTCAATGTGAACATAAACAGCCATAAACAAGACATGTTGACAGAACAGAATTTAAGCAATGGTTCCCTGTTCATAGTTCCAGTGACATTCAATGTTTCTGTCTCATAATTTATGCAGATCCTAAAAACCTGACATGGCTAAGAATCATGAACCTCACAGTGCTTTATTACTTTATGAGAGCAACAGACGTGAATGAAAAAAGAACGCTGAAAGCTTGCTGGGTCTAAGGATGCATTGGGGGAGGGAGAAGCGGCAAGTCTGGATGGACACTTAAGCATTAGACATTAAAGTTAGGGGGCTTTGTTTATGCTATAGAAACTTCAAGGGGGTGGGGATAAAAGACCAAGACAAAGTAAACCCTAAGTCATATTTTTATTTTCATGGGATCAACATTTACTAGTATAAAAATAACCAGTTTTCATATGACAATTAAGATGAACTAAGGTTTGGAACCCTCAGACATTGCTATTGGGCATGTAAAATGACACGGCCGCTATGGGGAAGTGTGGGAATTAGTATGTTAAACATAGACTTACTGCGTGACTCAGCTATTCAATTTTTCTTCCTTCTCCCAGCCTTGGATCTCAAAATCCAGCTCCTTGGGCTTTACATGGCCTGCACTTCAACTGCTGAGCCACAGGGGTGTGCTGGCAATTCCACTACTAAATATCTACTCAAGAAAAATTAAAGCATATAGCCACATAAATCATGTTTGTAGCAGCATTATTTATCATAGTCAAAAACGGGAAATGGTCAAGATGTGCATCAATTGATAAATGGACCAACAATATGTTATATCCATACTGTACACTATTCTTCAGACCTAAAAAGGAATAAAGCAATGTTACATCCTGGATGAATGAGCCTTGAAAATATTTTGCTAAGTAAAATAAGCAATATGAAAAATTGTACCTATCATTCTGTAATATATATTATCAACATCATATATGATTTATTTATATGAAGTATTCAGAGTAGTTAAATCTTTTGAGGCAAAGTAGATGAGTGGTTGCTTAGGATTGTGGTGTGTCAGCGTGTGTGTGTGTGCTAGAGGTAATATGGGGGTGGGGGTGACTGCTGCTATGTACAGGGCATTATTGGGGGGTGATGAAAATGTTCTGAAATTCATTAGTGGAGGTGTTTGCATAAATCTATGAATGTATTAACAGACACTGAATTGTACAATTTAAAAGCGTATAGTTTATGGTATGTGAATTATATTTCAATAAGGCTATTAAACAAACAAGCATAAAAAGAGCTAAGTAGTGATACCAAGTACTGATTACTTCACAGAAGCTGTGACTTGGGGAACAGCAGAAGCGGTATAGAATTTTTCTTCTAAATGAAGCAATAATGGAGATAGATGGGGACTATGTAATTATGCTCAGCTGGCAGAAATATAAACTTTTTCTGCCAGAGTTTAAACAATGTAG
This sequence comes from Solenodon paradoxus, assembly GCA_004363575.1. Taxonomy (NCBI): domain Eukaryota; kingdom Metazoa; phylum Chordata; class Mammalia; order Eulipotyphla; family Solenodontidae; genus Solenodon; species Solenodon paradoxus. The sequence goes on from RJWH01005908.1 coordinate 4,038, forward strand.
AAAAGAAAAATTCAGATCATGTCTATAAGGTTCAGGTTTAGATAGAATTGATTTAAAAAAACTCAACCAACCAAATTTAACAACTCATTGAAATCAAAATAACTGTTCTCTGAAGCTATTGTATGAAATTACTGATTTGAACATGCAATTAGAAAATCTCTGTACATTGTCTCATTTGCTGAGACACTTCTTGTTTTTTGTTTTTATTTCTTTGTGTGTGTGTGTGTTCGTGTGTGTAGGTGCACATGCACACACACATCTAAGAAATATCCCAGGTAAGACAATGTGTGAGTTATCACTCCACAGGAAACTATGGAGTATATGGCTTACTTTATGAATTACCTTAATAAAGGTTAATTGATGAAGTGTTTATTGCAGAAACATTACGCAGTCCAGGAAATTGCAGGCATAGATATGTATATTTTTCCTGATAATTTTGGATTTAAGGGAATTTGAATTTTAGAATTGGGATTTCTTCTAATATCCCTCTTGTCATAATTGGAAATTGAAAATTGGGTCTGTAAAAAGTACCTTCTTTCCTTCCCACCTTCCTATGTAGAGCCTAGTCCTCAAGTAGACTAATTCGTGAATCAGTCCAGGGTGGGCTATCAATGGTATCATATCCTATAGGGATGAAATTACAATATCAACAATCCAATGAAGTAAAGATTAATGAAAGGCCAGAACACAGATGTTCTAGCTAATTCCACTCAGGTGGGAATGTCTCCAGAGACATTTGGAAGGAGTTTATATGACAAAAAATGTGAATGAGAAAAACAGGAATATAATTGAGATCCTACATGAAAGGATTTATGTAAACTTTTGTACATATGGCAGTTTTTGGAATACTGCAAGTCTAATTCTCCAACTTACTTTGGTTATTTGTTTTAAGTAATAATGTCATAGATTTTCTACATTTACTCATAGCTTCTAATACTCCTCTCTGATTGAAGGGACCCTAGTGACCAGAGCTGGGTAAGCAATTATTTCTCCTATAGATGTAGCTTTCTCAGCGCTCAGCATTTGTTTTATGGAGACTAAAGTAACTTGGAAATGGGCCAGCAGAATTAGGAGCTGTTGTGGAATTCCAGTTGAAATATGTTCACGTCAATTGTGCCTCTGTATTTTATGAGCTAAATCTTGTGGCGCACAATATAGTCATCAAAATAATGCATGAATTTTCTGAGTAGGATAATAGGCATTTTCAAAGTATATCTAGCATGATTTTATTTTTCTCAATATTAAGTTGGAGATTTTTCAGATGTCTTTTGGTTGGGAGGACTGGGAGTTCTATGTATATACCTAAGGGTTTTTGTAAAGATCAGCTTACTAGAATTCTTGTGTTCCAAATGAACATCGATAAAGGCAAAGGAAATCAGAAAATAGATTAAAATAGTGTTTCTCAAATTTGGGGTGTCCACTTATATTTTTATTCATGAGAATAAAAGCTGGAAAATTGTATGCAAATACCTTGAAATTCAGTTATTAGTATTTCCCATTAATTCCATGAGTTTAATTTGTTGATCTAATGGCTGTATGCCTGTGATGGTTTGATGTTTCTCTGGGATTAGCTTGGATTCACTTTTTAATCTAGAGATGCTGGGCTGAGCTGAAGTTGACACGAGATCATCTAAACCTGAAAGATTTTAAACCAACTTCAGGATACTTTGGTCACTGGTCAAAATGAACAAAAAAAAGTGTTTATGAAAGGAGATTTGAAGTCATTTTGGAAGTGGGAATATTACTGTATTTTAATCAAATACTTAGTATTTACCATAGCATATCAAAGAATGATTAACTCAAAGACAAAACTCAAAAGAAAAAAAAAAAAGAAATCCTAAGCTCTCATAGTAAGTTATAAAGGTAAGAAAAGGTAGAACGAAGTTGGAAAAACCTATATGAATTACTAACTCTCCATCCCTCCTTCCTCTTTAAGGGAGCTCTTTGTCTTTCTGTAAAGTGATCTGCCTACTTTCTGGAACTGTCCTGGCTCTCAGGTTATTAAACAGAACACTCTACTATGCAGTATATTCAACTAAAAAGAATCCTTTCTCCTTTCAGGCAGAAAAAATAAAGATGAGCGTGGAATATCTTATTATCATGAGGAAGATAGGATTCATTTAGAGAAATATTCAGTGCTTTAAAGAACAAACGGGTAGGCATAACAAGAGGCTTGCTAGTTGTCAAATAGGCAAAAATGACTTGAAAAATAGAATGATTAAAGTTAATAAGAACAGGGAGTTTGGAAGTTTTTGTTTCCTATTGATAATTGTAAAGGAGGAATTCAGAACAAGTAACTTATGTGTGATCAGAAGATGACATTTTAGATAGTGTGTTAAAAGTTTCCCACATTAAATGAGGTTTACACGAAGATAATTGAAGCTTTAGAAGAAAAGTCAATCAAGAGAAAAGAATAGAAATTTTTATATGACTTTATGTCAAAAATGCATGCACACTAATTTGAATTTTACCAAAGTTGTTTCCATTTGCCATGTTAATGATGTGTAGAAATACCCAAATGCATCAAAATGTAATCCTGGCAAATGAGAGCGACCAGCTTGATTTCATGGAAAATCTGATTTCTAAAATATAATTAAAGTGAATAGAGCATTATTACTTTCAGATAAACATAGTAACCAGTTATCAAGTAAATTGTTTTTATTTTTTTGTGCCAAATTTATTCACATCAGAATAGTTTTTAATTGGTATTTTATTCCATATAAGACTACAAACATTATAAAACAATTTGTTCTCTTTGGTATGTGAAATACCTCTCTTGCTTTTTTTTATGCTACTGATTTGGTTTGAAAATTGTTTTTACTAATAATTGCAGTGGCAAGCACCACACAACCTTGCATTTTAATTTTTATGAATTGCAATTCCAGTAAGCCTTAATTTAACAATAGCATACAAAAAGAAAGTAGGTGTGCAGTTCAGTGAATTATCACAAAGCAAACACATATAAATACTACCCAATCAAGAAATAGTAATTTACTGGCATCTTAAGAAACCCACCTTTTGTCCTTTTCCCAGTTCCTCCCTCCCACCAAAATATGAGTACTGTTTTGACACAAAAGATTAATTTGCCCATTTTTGTACTTTTTGTAAAGGGAATCATATGGTAGATATATGTATTTTTGTATGTTTGGCTTTGTTTACTCAACTTTGTTTTGCTCAAGTTCAGTAGTGTTACATGGGAAGTAATTTATTCATTTTCTTTGCTGTATGGTTTTTCATTAAATGATTATACCATGGTTCATTGTCAGTGTTACCACCGATGAACATTTGGATTGTCTCCTATTTTTTGGCTCTTCCGAATAATGCTGTTACGAATGCTCTTGAGCATGCCTTGGTGGATTTATATGTCAATTTCTCTTGGCTATGCCAATAGGCATTTGATTGCTAGTTCAAAGTGTGTGCAGATAGTAAATTTTAGTAGAGTTCCAAAGTTAATGTACCAATTTATACTCTTTCCTATAGCTTGCCATTCTAGTTAGCCCATATGTATGTCTTGTTAGAATTTCTAATTTTATCAGTTGTAGTAGTCTGTAATAGTATGCCGTTGTACTCTGAATTTTCCCTAATTACTAATGAGGTTTACAACTATTAATATGTTTACTGATATTTTGGGAATTCTCATTTAGAAGGGTCTATTCAAGTCTCTTACCCATTTCAACATCAACATGTAGGTCTCCATCTTTTAGATATGTGGGGTTATATAGTATGGCTATGAGCGCTTTGCAATTAATGTCTGTTGCAGACGTTTTCTCCCAGTCTGTGTCTTATTTTTTTTTTTTCATTCATAGTGTCTTTTCACAAGTGGAATATCTTCATTTTAGTCTAGTCCAGTTTGTTAATTTGCTGCATTATGGTTAGGGCTTTATCAATCCATTGATGACATGTTTACAAGATACTGAAAATGTATTCTAAAATGTATCTTTCACATTAGATTTGCAATCCATGTGGTTATTTACTGAATTCAGTATCATTTATTGTTATAAGATGGTTCCTTCTCCAGTCCTCTTCAGCTTTACTTTTCTCACTATGTTTCTGAATTCTCTATTCTGTTTCATTGCTCGACAGGTTATCTTTGGGAGAAAAACCACTCTCTCCTAATTACTGCAACTTCTTAAAAAGTCTTCATAGCAAGTACAGTAATTCCTTCAACCTGTTTGACTCCCTAAGGATTTAAAAAAAATTTTTCCTGGCCCTTTACATTTCCATATGAAGTAAGGAATAAATTAATTTATGTGAATAAATTTCCACAGATGCTGGGTTTATAATGAAAATTATGTTGAAATGAAGGTCACTTGAAAGAATTGATATCTTTCAATATTCAGTGCTCTTATTTATGAGCATGAAGTACTCATTCATTCATTCAGATCATTATCTTCTCAGTAATATTTCTGTTTCCAAATAAAAATATAATTGACATATACCTCCATAATATTTGATAGCTTTTACTTATAGATATATTACATATATTTTTAAAATCTTCCCCAAACTCTTTATTTTACTATTGAATAAGCTTGGATAATACATGCTTTGAACTCTGACGAGGTAACCACATGGCTGGATTACATGAAAAGCCAGGAATGTTGCCTACAGATTTTCTCCTAAAGGCTTAACATTTCTCTGTCACATTTGGAGTAGCAATATGAGAATCCATCTTCCAATGACCTAAGAATGGTTCTTTTTATTTGGATAAATTAATTTGTTGGGGTTCTTACACAGGCCATGCCCCAGTCAAATGATTATAGTAGTCACACCTTAACCAAAGCTGATACGTGCCAAGAACCCCCAGTGGATGCATAAAACGAGATCTATATATCATGCTCAGTACTCGTGTTTTTCCATCCAGGCACACTTTGGAGATACTGTGGGTTCAGCTCCAGACGACTGCAATAAATTGAGTATCACACGACAGTGAGTCACACAAATGTTTTGGTTTCTCAGTGCATATAAAAATTGTTTATATTATAGCCTATTAAGTGGGCAAATGCATTATAGCTAAAAAGACAATACATAAACCTTAATTAAATGTGATAGAGACAGAAAGCGAGCACATTCTCTGTTGGAGAAAACTGAATCCAACAGGCTTGTACAAGGAGAGTCATCACAAACCTTCAGTTTGTAAAAATGCAGTAACTACACACTGCAATACAGTGAGGTACATGCATACCCATGATGGTTTAATTTATAAATTAGGCAAAGTAAGAGGCTAACAATGACCAATAAGAAAAGGAAACAATTTTAACTATTACAATGTAACAAAAGCTATGTGACTGTTGTCTCCCTCTCAAAATATCTTATTGTAACTAATATTTTTGGGCTGTGGTTGACAATGTCATATTTTTGATTTGAGTCATTCTTTAAATAGTTTATTGGAAACTTGGTTTAAAACAGTTTTTAACTGTTCATTCAGGTATAATATACTTATATAAAAGTGAACATACCATATCCGTACAGCTTGGGGAGCTTTCCCAAGTGGAACATCCCTGTGTGGCCAGCACCCATGCCAAGATATAGAACTTTACCAGATCAAAAGACCTCAGCAACTCTACCCCTGTTTCCTCTATACTGATGTTTTAAATCAGTAGATATTAGTTCTGCTGTAAAATTAGAATCATATAACATTAGTGTTTATTTTTGTTGTTCAATATGGTATTTGAGTCATCCATGTCAGTACATGTAGTTGGATATCATCTGTGCTGAAAGTTATACAGTATTCCTTTATGAAATATACTGGTGGGCATTTGGGTAGTTTCCAGTCTGTGCGTGTATGTGGGCATCGCCACTTTTTATTTTAGCTGATGGAGTTGATATGGAGTAATATTCAATTAGCTTAACTTACATTTACTTCAGTAGTGATATTAATCACAGTACTAATCATTTTAAAGTGTTTATTTGTTATATACTTTTGTAAATATCTTTGTACATTGTTTTGTTCATTTTTTTATTGAGTCATAGGACTGCGAAATGCTTTATTCTTATTTGATATGTATTTTATGAATATTTTCTCCCAGTAGCTTGTGTATTTTCTAAATAATGTCTTCTGATGAAGTCTTTTTAAAAAAAGTTAAATCTTATCAGTTTCATACATATGTTATAGTAATACTGTTGTCCTATCTAAGAAAGCATTTGTGTGGAAGGTAGAATTACTAATGATTATTGAATATTAATCTATAATCCAGGAATTTTAAGTTGTAGTTATACTAATACAAGAATGTGTTTATACTATTAATATATCTATGTATTCCTTTTATTTTCTTTACAATTTATTTTTGATAGCAAGTGTTTTATTTATTGCTTTCCAATACCTAAGGCTTGTTTCTTTTTATATTCTTGTTAGCACTAAGATCTCGAGGGTAATATTGACTAGACGCAGTTTTAACAGACATTCTCATTTTATCCTCATAGCCAAGGAAAGGGAAATCTTTCATAATTGTACCGCTAAATACGAGGCTTGATCCAAAATCAACTTTCATCATAGATGTTTCCCTCTACTTCTCTGCTGCAAGATATTTTTTTTTTACTATTTTCTTTATCTCAACTACTTCTTACAGCTCTGTTGAGAGAGTTGTGTAATTATTCTTTTAACATGGTCGTTCATTTTGATTGATTTTCAAATTTAAAGCAATTTGGCATTCTTCTAAAATATCCATCGTGTTTTTAATAGTTTATCCTTTGTTTGTTTTGGCTGGAGTTGATTAATGTATTGCTCAGAATTTCTGTGTCCATGTTCATGAGAAGAATTGGCCTTTAACTCTCCTTTCTTGTGAAGCCTTTATTATCTTTTGGTATCCGTATTACGTTGATCGTCCTAAAAACAGTTTAAGAATTTTCCTCTTCCCCTAGTCTTTGAAAAACTTTGTTTGAGATGCCTGTTATTGAGTCATAAATGTATGATATAATTTACTAATTAAAGTTATCTGAGCCAGAAATTTTCTTTATGGGACAATATTAAGTTATGACTTAATTTTGGTGGGGAACATTCAGATTTTCTATTTCTTGTGGTAGTTTCTCTAGTATTTTCTTTACAAGGATATTCTATCTGTGTAATAGTTTTTAAATGTACTGACAACCTTTTTGATAATAACTTCTTAATTCATGAATATCTTCCTTCTTACATTTTTGATCTTTCCATTGCTTCATTTTCTTTGTACCCCCTGAAAATACCTTTTCTGCTTCTGTCTTTAGAAGATCTCTTTGTCATGAATAAGGTTTGGTTTATTTCAAACTATTTTTATCTTTTGTTTGTGGAAAATATTTTACTGGAGGTAGAAGTAAAAGTTGGCAGTCATTTCTTTCAGTCCTTTGATTATATCATCCTGTTGTTTTGCTGTGTGTTTGTGCTCATTTTTGTTGGGAAGTTGGCTTTTAGTCATACTTTTACTTTTTGAAGATAAGTTATTTTCCTCCAGACATTTTTTTAGATTTCCTTTTTTGTCTTTGGCTTTCAATACTTTTATTACAATATTTCTTGATATGAGTTCCTTTAAATATATTCTTCTAGAATTGCCTCTTCAGCTTGTCAACTATTGCTTCTGATCCAATCCCCTTTACTGTTCTCTGAGGCACCAAATTATAGAGTCACCTGTTTTTGTAGCTTAGCTTTACAAATGCCTTCTGCCTTAGTAGCTTCCTGTTGCCTTTAAATAGAGATGGACTTTTTATAAAATATTTTGTTCATATTTTCTAGTTGTTCTCGGTAGAAAAGCTGGTCTGAATCAACAACATATCTTGTCATTTCTAGAACTCAAAGTCTATGGAATATAACTTAACAGGATCCAATTAGAGAGGTTATTAAGGTTAAAACCCTTAAAAGAACACCCCAAAACTTGTTAGTTTATCTGTTAAACATTCTGAGTATAATTTTATATGATGTATTAATGTCTATGTATTCTGCTACATATCACACAATTACTAAAACCTTCAGTTTTAGCAGAATCTTTTCCTGTTTAATACATAATGTATTAGTCTATCAGATGAATACAGTTGTGCGCCTGTACTGAACAGAAATTCAAAGAAATTTATGAGAAACAAGGCACCGTGCACATTATACAAAACACACTTACATTTGCGCATATGTATAGCTATGTCTTCTTTTTTAATATGCCTGTAAGCGACATTCTTAATAGTTATTTGATGTTGTTTCTAAGCAAACCAAAGAGTATCATCTGAGTATATAGACTATGAAACTACAAATTATCATATAGTCTCAAAGTATGATATCATATAGAACTGAAATCTTTTCAACAGCAACCATGGTAGCAATGAACTTAAATAATTAAGTATTGGGTTTCTTGATGCATTAGATGGAAGGAGTCAGAATTTTTACAGGGAGGGTATAGGATTGAGAAACAATTTAGCAGCTCCTTATTAATTCCCAGGTCCAGACTCTAAGCTTAATGATTGAATCACATGAGGAGAATGCTGAACTCAGAATTGGTGGGCATCAGAAACTAAGATCTTCTCAACAGGGTTGCAAGAAGCAAAGGGCATTCCAACATGCCTCATTAATAAAGGTTTGTAACGAGCCAAACAGATCATGATGAGTTCCACTGTGATAGGCAAGATTCTTCTATGTGCACATATGAGTAATTCCCTAATGAGCTATATCTTCAAAATATAGTAGTATAAACTGCTTTTTGTCAAAACACTGATAGACAGTAACCATTATATGAGAAATCAGAACTAAAACTGTCATTCTATTACTGACACTCTTTGGTCAAGCTTTCTGTGCCCTCCCTGCCGCAAAAATGAAAAATAATGCTGTTGATGATATATCAGCTGCTTCATGGCCTTATAATCCCGGAAAGTAGAGAATCCTGTGGGAATTTCTATACTAGATAAAGAAGAATTATAACTAATACTTTTGTAATTTGGGTAATAATAATAGCTGGAAGATGATTTTTTTTCCTTCGCTGATTATTCATTCACAAATTCATTTGACACTCAAGTACTGAGGACTTTTGGGGAATCCAGAGACTGGTTCCGTGGACTATCTATTTACTTGAATTTCTTGTGTTGAAAATATCCTCATTGTCTTGATTATGCTCTAATGCTTTCAACCAAATATTTGTTTTTATTTGCTTCTTGTTTAAGACCATAATTTCTAGTCGTTCCTAACAGGAGACTGAAACTGACCTTAATAAACTATAAGAAGTACTCACTTTGTGGTGAACTTTAGGATCATAAAAATGTGCGATTTCAAACCGTATAAAATGATCTTAATAATCATTGTGAAAAAAGAGATTATTCTGTGATCTTTGAAAATTTTTATCAAAACTCTTATTTGCAGCTGTAACTGTCTAGGGCAATAAAAATAGTAAAATCAGTGTTTATGTAGTACCCTACAATTGAAAATAGATACATAAGGAATTGAAGTGTTTTGCTTCTACTTTTTTCTTTTTTAAAAGGAAAGGTGCAGAAAGGAATGAAGGTGAGTAGGCAGGCAGGAAGAGAGAGGAGGAAGATTTTATTTATTTTATTTAGTTGTTCACACTGCTTGCCTCCCCTGGACCTGGGACTTGAACCCAGGGCTATGTGACCTGCCACTCCTTCAGAGGCAATTGACCTAACTGCTATTCCACCAGGGTGCCCCTTACTTCTTCTTAACATTTCAAGGGTAATTTGAGTAGTGCTTACTTTCTTCTTACTCTGTAACTTATAACATAGAACAAGAATCTTTTCTATGCTCTGGAGAATAGTCCAACTCTTTTCTAAGATAGAATCAACTTCCAATACTTTATCCTTTGTTCATTCAATGTCAGCAAATATCTCCAAAAGTTCTTTTAATGAGAAGATTTTTCTGCTGACATCATTACCTCTGGGTCAACTTCGTCCTCTCTATCACAAACACTTGTCTCATTTATGTAACTAAGCTCATTTCCACAAGGTCCTTTGCTGCATATGTAGAGTCCCTCAAACAGCAGTGGTGTTAACATTCTCACAGTCAGCTATTTTCCTAGAAATCTATTTGTGTTCTCTTTGAATTTCGTGTATAGCACTTTCATTTTTCTTTTTGTCTGTTGCACTTGCACTTTATTGCCCAATTTCCCATTTGGATTCTCCATTAAAAAATGTCAGGTGTGTTTATCACCAGGAAACAAGGAGGCAGCACAACTGTACACTTTGCTGTCTGTGTGTGAACTGACAGATGTGCAGTGTCGGATCACTGACAGACTCCAAAAGAAGGAACATGATTTGACTATGATATGATCGATTTGCAGCTGTTATTTACAGAATGATCTGTCAACTGAAAATCTGGCAGCTGATTTTTTACTTTTAGTGATTTCCCACCGTTAATATACTGTGGTAATAGAAATCTGAATGATATTTATCAAGTTTTGACATTCTTTAAATTGTGGTAACTGAAATGTCTGCATATCAGGATCGGGTAAAAGGAAAACTATTTAAGCATTGTCTAATGAGTGAAAACTGCTTACCTAGAGTGAAACTTACATTGGTCTACTCACCATGAAGAGTTCCTTTTCTCAGGGTCCTAAGCAGTCATTTCACTAGATGACAAGCTCGGTTGCTTAATTCATGTGACCTGGTAGCATCTCTCTATTTCTGGGTCCTCTTTGTATTAGATGAGATTCTATTACTCATCTAACATTTAATGAGGCACTGAGCTTAAAGTGCAGTGTTGGCCAAATAGAACATGATACAATTCAAACATGTCACAGATCACAAATGGGAAATGACTTGTGAGTGTTAACAGAAAGAGATTTCACTTGACTAACTGTGGAATAAGTGTAAATGGGAAGTGAGCCAGCTGTGGTGCTGCTATGGCAATGAGTGCAACTGGACTGCCATGTTTTATCATCTTCTTCTGGTTCACTCATTACTTATAATCACCAAATTATTTTTAATATTTCAGCTTAGAATAGTTTTAGAGGGTTATCATTCATTATATTAAAGCCAAATGAATTATGTCCTCCATTGTGACATTGCAAAGTTGACTCTGTAGCACAGAATAAAGAATGTTCTGCAACTCGAGCCATTACTGTCACTGCTGACTCAAAGTGACAGCACAAAGTCACTTAATGTTTTGTGTTTTAGTTTTTTAGCTTTTCAATAGTGATGATAAGAGGTTCCCTCCATCACAGAAATTTGACATTTATGAGGTATTGGTTTTCAAATATTTTGAAAATTTTGGATCAAGAATGTTAAAAGCATTTTTAACTTACTAAATTACTTTATCAGATGACTGTTGTAATGGATACTTTCTGAATTTAAAATAGTTTCTAATATGTGCATGCCCAGTGAATCATATCTGAGGCATTTAATTGATGTAGCATTGCCTTATAACATAGATTTCAAGTATGCAGATTTATAGACCAACATCTGTACTACGTTATGTTTGCCATGAGAAGTCTAATTTTCATCAAGTCTAGTTCACCATGCAATTCACATCCTTTTACCTCATTTATCCACCCTCTTCCAATTTTCCTTCTGAAAATCAATATAAGAATTAGTTTTTATTTTGCTTGTTCATTAGATCTGTTTATCTTCCACATGAATGAAATGACAACAGTGTTTTTCTTACGATTTATTTCACTTAGCATATTGCCCACTTGTTCCAGTCATGTTGTGCAAATGGTAGGATTCCATCTTTTTTTAAGTAGCAGGTTAATATTCCATTGTGTAAATATGTCACCTCTTCTTGAATCATCTGCCAATGGACACTTTAGATTGTTTCCAACTCTTGGTTATTGTGAATAATGCTGTGATGAATATGGAAGTGCATGTAGCTCTTCAAATTAGTGTTTTTGTACCAAATGAATCACATTTAGATAATACTAGCAGGTATTTCACAGGGAATGGGAATCTGGGTACTGTGACTTATAATATTGAGTCAGTCTACTTGTAATTTTAAGTGCCTTGTAGAAAGATATATTAGATTGAATCATATAACATTTTTGTAGGTCAAAATGTTCAAATATTGGGAATTTCATATAGTTTAACTTAAATAAAAGGTCAAGGAGACATTTTATTTCTATTCTTTATCCTAGTTAAGGCTTTTAATAACTTTTTAAGTCCTCGTTTCTCAGTTGTAAATTGGGTATGATGTAGTCTGCCATTTCAAAAATGCAGGGATATGAGCAGGAATATTTATTTTTCTCTCTCATCTTATCCTTCTATTTATTTGTCTCCTACTCTCCTATCTATATGTTAAAACTGCATAAATCTTTAATTTATTGGCTGGGTGAACTTGACCAATTTATTCAGTGCCTCTGAACCTCAGTTCTCAACTACAAAGTTGAAATAAGTACATGCTAAATCAGACTGAAATTCAGATTAAAGGATGTAATGTGTTAAGGATTTAAAATAGCACATAGCACATGTTTAATACATATCAAATATTAAATGTACACTGAACAGAAATGAAGTATTATTCCTCATGTTTAGTTCTATCTTTACATTTGTGTCTAGTCAGAAAACTTTGTATGGCATGAGTTTGGTAAGGTTAATAAAATATTTTAATTAAGAAAAGGTACCGTATCTGTCATTTAATTATACAAGTAGGCAGTTAAAATCTTTGAGTTAATTTCTCATTTAACGAAAAAATAGGCTACAGTTGACTTCCAAACCAAAATACAATTTGTTCATCAATTACTAAGAAAGTATTTCAGAATGTTGTAAAGCCTGAGGGCCTTTCTTAGAACCATCTGTTATAATTGCATTATGGCTATGTAGATGAGTCAATTAATAGAATATGTTAGTCAATAGAGCCTTGAATAAATTAGATTGTGCTGTGTTGTCCAACTGATCCCACTTTAAGTCTTAAAAAAAAAATCTAACTTTCATTATTGGAAAGAACAGTTTTCTTTTTCTGTTGTTAATCTGTTCTGTGTAAGTGGTGATCTAAACGGTGTGTCTCATGTCAGAAGATACTGGTGGAATATATTTTCAGAAAATATCAGTGGTACCAGTTGGAAGCACACTGGTATCCATGTTAATCTTGACTCTTTGGAACGCAGTTGTGCCAGAGCTGTCTTGTTTGTCTCCATTTGATCACACTGAAATCCAATATCCACCTGGCTTCTGACTCTTGGCTTCATCTCTGTCATCAGTGACCGTACTTCTCTCTCTTTGGACTTTCTGGTCTACCTGGCTTTGACACGTGGCTTTCCCTCAAGGCCTTTGGCTTGATTTTGGACAGAAAACTCTTTAGAGCTCCATGAATAGGATGATTTCCTCAGGATTTATTTTTCTGGCTCTAATAATCTAGACCAGCAACAGGCTGGCTTGACTGGCCAGACGATTCAGTGAACGTAAAAGAGCATTAAGAGATGAGAGTGTTCATCCAGGCTCTCTCAGAAGATTTGAATTCATGAAGAAACAGTTCCCTAAATAGTCTTTCTTTACTCTTGGGGTCGGGGATAGAATTTGTAAGTCAAAATAAATGCTTACTGCTTGAGAAGAACATCATTTGAAGTATAGAGTTCCATTTAAGACGCTAGTGTTTACATGGCTGTACTCTGTTCCTCTATTTTGCAGTGTTGCTGAAGATCCTCTAAGCATATAATATATGCAGCTACATGCTTCTCCCTCTTCTGTAAAAAGTCTGGCACTAATGACATCTTCTATCAATGTTGATAATTATTAGAGAAGACTTAACATTTCTGCCACTCAGAAGAAAATGCAAGCAACACAAACCTGAAAGAGTAAGTGTAGAGAACTTTCATGATCTCTGAGGTCAATTTTCCAAAAAGCATTCTTGCAAGCATGATTAAACTCTGTGTGATTTTCAAGTATCACCTTAGAAATGAAAAGTTTCTCATTGTTTTATTTATATGTCTGACATCAGACACTAATGGCTTCAAGTAACAGAATGCAATGGAAAGTGATGACATTTTCAGTTTTCAATTAGAAATGTTGTTTTAAGCACTTATTTAGAGGTAAAAATTTGCACAATTTATGACATTTATAAATGAAAGCACTTGGTTGACTGATTTTAATGGTTGAATCACTGAGCAACGCATATTTCAGGAAAGTGAAAGCTGCTATTTTATTCTGTTATCTGGTTAGTGTTCCAGTGTAGTCATTTTTTAAAAACATGTCATCTTTCTTTAATCAGTTTTAGCAATCACTAACTGTTATATGGTTTTTACATGATAGGGACCCCTCTGTAGGCTGAAGCCCAGGTCAGTGTTCTGAATTTGAGAATAAGATTTGGATAATTTTTCTCAGACCAAACAAAAAGCACATAAACAGAAAAGGAGATAGAAATCATATGTTTATCTTAATAGTTACAAAAATATTTACAAGTGTCAAAAATATTCATGATTATAAAATACCTTAGAAATCAGGAATATTAGGGAATTATGGAATATAATAAAAATAGCTCTGAAAATTCTATAGCAGTCATTAAATTGATTGCAAAATATTGAAAACTGTCCAGGAGATTGAAAATGAGACAAAGATACCTACTCCCATTGCTTCTATTCAACATAATAAAGGACGTTTTAACCAGTATAATAAGAAAAAAAGACATGGACTGGAGGAGAGGAAGAAATAAAAAAGATTATGGATTGGAATTGAAGAAATAACACCAAAGTAACAGATAAACTCAAAAAGCATCTACAGATAGAATTATTGAGCAACATACAAATATATATGTATGTATACATGCATCCATACATATCTACATACACACATACACGTATGTGTTTGTGTGTATGGAATGTTAAAACAACAAAATGCTTGGGAGTGAACCCAACAAAACATGTACAGATATACGCTAAAAACTATAAAACAAGATAAAGAAGGCTCAAAAAGAGTGGGATATGTTACATTTATGGATTGGAAAATGCAATGTCCAGAGACGTCAATTCTCTTCAGTTTACTTTGTGAAAGCAATGTAATCACAGCCAAAATGCTACTAGATTAATGGATAATTCATTTTTGTAGAATATAGCAAACTGATTCTAAAATTCATATGGACATCAAAAGACCAAAAATAGCCATGGCACTCTTGAAGGAAAAGACAGTTGGAGGAAGTTTACCCCAGATGTCAAGTCCCATTATAAAGCTTTGATGATTAAAACAGTCTGGTTTTGGTGCACAGTAGTCAAACTGATCATTGAAAGAGAATAGTCCAGAAAACAACCCAATACACATATGGTTATATGATTTACAACATTATGGTGCATTTGGAAAAGAGCAGTTTATTGAGTGGTGTTAGATATATTCATTATACATATTAAAAAGGCATGTTTATACTCCACCTCAATGGATACACGAAATCAGCTCTAGATTTCAGTACTAATTATGGAGTTAAAGCCACTATAATTTTAGAGGAAAACATCTCCACAATTCTGTAGCAAGCAGATATTTTCAGAATAGGGTATGAAAAACACTAGTCATAATCAAACAAAAAACAGATTGGGACATAATAGACTTAGGAACTTCTGTTCATTAAAAGATACCATTAAGAAAGTGAAAAAGCCACCCAGAGACTATAATAAAATATTCTTAATATCTTTGTCCAAGAGAGACTTGTTTCCAGAATATAAACAGACTCATGTAAGTCAGTTAAAAGCTATTCCATAGGGTGGGAGCATGTGGTGGTGGGGTCCAATGGACAATAGTGGAGGACTAATGATAATTTGGTGGTGGGCATCATGTGTTATAATGTATTTGATGAAGAATGAGTTTGCATATCTAGACTTATATTAAATCAGAATTACCTCAATTAAAAAAAAAAAACCAAAAAACCTATACCATAATTAACAAAAAAAGGGAGAACAGATTTTGAATAGACATATCAGAAAAGAGAATATCTAAATGACATAGAAATACAGTAAAATCACACTTAATATCATGGATAGGTTTTTGGAAACTGGTTTTAGGCCAATGTGTAACAAAAGTGGATTCTTGAATAATGTCCTTTAATCAATAACAACCAGGATATTTTTTCCTCCTCAATGGTATAATGAAATGACATCGAATGAAATAATAACTATTCGAGGACCTGCTATACATGAAAAGGCACTAATCTTTCGACGCAGATGATTAGAGTAGAAGGGGATAAGGAACAAACAACAGACTTTACTTTCCCAGAAGCCTTTATACAAAACTACTGTTTACATCTCATTGTCTACAGCTTTATCACTTGGTCAACTGTAGTTGCAAGAAAGGATAATAACGCAAGATTTGGTTTCCCTAACTTCTGTTTGTAACTGTCCAAAGAAAAGGAGGTTGATTATTATTAGTGGTAAGCATGTCCTGTCATAGTCTGATAGACTCAAATGAAATATTTAAGAGATATACTGAATATACAGGTGTGAAGCTCAGCAGAGATCAGTCTGGAAATAATAGTTGAGATTCATAATTATTAAGGAGTTGTTGTGGCTATGGATGTCACCACTGAAGAATCAAGGGTGGAGTGAGTAGAGAGGTGAGGATACAACTGTCATGTAAATGAAGTTTAAGACTGTCACAGAGACAGGAAATCTCAAGAGTTTAAAGAATAGACAGGGTAACAGGAGTAAAACCAAGAGAGCTTAGAGTTTATTGGGCTGGGGAAAGTGAATTTCAAGGAGAAATTCATCCAATTTTCAAATACCAGCATTGGATCTGGATAGGTAAAATTTGGAAGTTCTTTTTAAACCCAAGAATATTCGAAAATGTTAACCAGACAGGGAGTGGATCATGGAAGGGTGCAAAGGATGAAGGAAGTCAAAAGATACAAGCTCCCAGTTATAAGTATGTATGTGACTATAGTTAACAATACTCTTAGCATATTTGAAAGTTACTGAAAAAATAAATCTTAAAAGGTCTCATGTCAAGAAAAAATGTAACTATACATGGTAATGGTGAGTAACTAGACTTATTATGGTGGTCATTTCACAGGGTATACAAATATTGAATAATTATGTGAATACCTGATATAGATGCAATATTATATGTCAATATACTTCAATAAAAAAGAAGTGTTAACCTATACTAATTAGAGACTGCTTAATGAGTTGAAGGCATTTCCACTGCAGTTCTATAAGTATTTGATGTCAAAAGGTATTCAAGTTTTATTTTTGGCTCAACATGATTCAGATGCATTTATTCAGATGACAACAGTTGGAATGAATTTAAGAATTTAACTGACATTTCCTGTGGCTGTTGTATTTTGCTCATTGGGCCCTAGTGTTGAATGCCACATCTTCAGCCACTAGTGGTCACCTGTGCAATTCATTGAGAAAAATTGGAGACCTAAATACGTGATTTCAGTGTTGTTTCGTTAACCTGATGGGAATCAGAATTGATATTAGCATGGTTCACCTTATTTTCACTGAAGGTGATAGCGGTTTCTTGCTCCCAGGTTTCCTAAAAACCATAAAGGGACTCTGGGTGTGGACTAGTGGCCTAGCTACTATAGCACTGAGTAAAGCTGGAAAAAAAAATCAGTCATTTGCTTGGTAGCACACTCATCATTCCATCAGTCCATACACTTATCCCTGCTAACAGTACTGATGTTCACATGTACTGTTAACTACCTAACTAGAAATGGAAAAAAGAAAAAGAAAAACAAAAGATAGAAAAACCTGTTGAGTAAAATTGTTAGCTTTTAATACGGTTTTGTGTTACCAATGTTATTTTAAAAAATGTTCTGTCTTTTGATTAAATTAAGAAGTTATTAAATACTGCGAAGGTGAGAGGGAAATCAATAGGGTGGATATTGAATATTCTTTTCTAAATACATTGAGGAAAAATGGGGTCTTGTCATTATGTAATTTGTCTCACTCAGAACTTTCTACTTCATTGTGTTGTGTTTTACCTTGACTTCAGTTATCAAAGTTGTAAATTTTCTAAGTTGTCAGATGTCCTGTGCTTGGTGAGTATACGATGATTATAAAGAAACAGGAATTGAAATGGAAGATGGCATTTCTTAAGACCATACAGAAGTTGGGAACAGAGTTGTTTGCAGAAATGTGTCCTGCCATCTCCAAGCCTATATCCACATGGAGACCCAGTCAAACATAGGTGTCGGGATCCTCATCAACATTGCTAGACTTTATTATCTAGATGACACTTGACAGTATCAGTCTACCACCTTTATTCTGCTGTTCCATTGATGTATTTCATCTTCCTTTCATTTTATCAGTTTGTATGTTCATTTATTCAAATGGCATGTCATTTTTGAGCAGTTCTCCAAGAAACTGACCATGTCTTTGTTCTTCAACTCCCTTCCTTCCCTTCTTTCCCTTCCTTTCTTTTCCCCCTTCTGTCTTTCCCTCCCTCCTTTCCATCTTTCTTTCCTTATTTCCCCCTCTCTTTGACAAAGATACAGTCTCTCTATAGATATATAGGTACTGGGCTCAAAATAAAGAAAAAAGAAAAAGCATAGCCTTGGTCTGAAAAATCCTTAGTTCTACTGCTTTCTGCAGCAGGCTTACAACATACCAGCCTCGTGAAATCATAAAGCAGCTTTTTACCTTGGTTGAGATTTTGAATATTTTGAGGATCCTGTTCACAGTTCTTCAAAGCTTTCAAAAGCATTTTTTGGAAGGACACATTTATATGCAACTGATAAGCTTAGTATAACTCCTACCTGAAGATGAGCTAGATAGCAAAATGAGTGAGCTTTATTGGTTTCATTTGCTTTCTTTATTATATGCACTTTAAAATGAGCCAAGTCTGGAGAATATTTTTCAAATCCTCTTTTCACAGCCAGAATTGTCTTTGCCCTAGTCCTAATTAGTGTGTTTTTCTGCATTTTTGTCTCACCACTAACGTGTTACACTGTGGCTTCTTCTGTCTTCATTGTGTGTTTTGGCAAAGGGATAAGTGGAAAACGTGAAGATGAAACATTCCACCTAAAGGAATTGTTATTTTTCTATTCCTACTCTAAGATCACTACTTATTAATAATCCATAAGTATGTGAGGAAATTTGATGGCATTAATTCTGTGCTTATATCAGGACCTTCTAGCTTGTCAAAACAAATGTTTGGACCCTAAAGCTCTGCTTTAGGGAGGTAGAGTTTAGTGATGTAGTCAAGAGCTGATTCATTCATTTTATAAAGTCAGTTGTTTTTTGTCTTTGCAAAAGTTAGGTTTGCTGGCAGTCAGGATTATTTTGCCCTTGGAAGTTTGCAATGACAGCTGAATACTAGGTTTCTTAAGGGCTTTTTATTTCTGTGATAAGTGCTGGGCCATCAAACTGGAAAGAGAATTACCATTTGGCAAACGGTCACTGCCTGAGGTTAGGGAGCCTGAAAGTTCTAGTTACTTTGCTCCAGGCAATATCGCAATCATAATAGATTTCCCGCCTCTTTGAGAGGGTATTCATCTTTTGAAAGCATACTGCCAATGTCTGAATAGCTTCATTTGATCCAGGAAGGGCTATTGTGTTGTCTAGGAATATAGTTCCAGAGCAGGTGGTCTCTGTCAGACCACAGGAGTGGCCCTGTCCTATGGTCCTATCCCTCTACAGTTCAGAAACCCAGAGCAGCCCCTGTCACACTTGGTTTAGATTTTGATTTAGTCATTAGACTGAAGTTCAGAGAGCTACTCACAAATTAGTAGAAGTGGAATTTCCCTCTCCTTTTTTTTTTTAAAGCTGCACTCACTGGTCTTTCTCACAAACCAGTATCGATGAGTAAAAAGAAATCTAATTTTACTTCATTACTCTTGTACGGATCACTTTCACATGTCACATTTTGTTTCATCTTGTCTCAATTCAGGACTTTCTATTTTTCTGATTTTATGTTTATATTCTAATAATACATTTGTATCCTGTCTATATACAAGTCACAGGGATTCCAATGAAATCAAATATTATAGACTCCGGTGAACAATAATTTACATTACTTTTGAAAAGAAATTCGTAGATGTTCGAACATTATAATATTACAGGATACAATGGCAATTATATTAAGACAAGGTTTTTAGGCACCATTAAAATCCTCATCAATTTCAAGCATTAAATATGTTTCTATTATATGTGACATTTTACAGCTTCCTTTTAAAATAATATCTTTATTTTAAATTAATGATAAATAATTAAAAGTAAAAATGAAGAAAAATTGAAACCAAAAACATAAAGCTTACTTAAAACATCTAGATGAAACAATACTTTTTTTAAAAGAATGAACAGTGAGCCAGAGATGGGACAGTTAAATAAAAACACAGAATAATCTGGTGGTTCCAGGCAAAGAACGTCACTCAAAAGTCAAAATAAGTGTAGAAAATTGACTTGAGACTTACATGCGGTTGAAGATTCATTCTTAAAACCACTGAATACACGGAAAATATTATTTACCCATGCACCATGGTGTAGTAGCAATTTGGTCTGCTGCTTCTGTGCATCGCAGTACGCATACATCCAAGGATGCAGGTTCGTGTCCTGGGTCTAGGAGGAAGCAACCAAGATGAACCACTAAATAAAGTGCTATTTCCTCCTCTCTCTTCCTGCCTGCTGGTCTTTTTGCCTTCATTTCTTCTTATACCTCTCCTTTAAAAAAATAATAAAATAAGTCCATGGACCTATTCTTGGGATTCTGATCCTGTGATTGAATTCCATTTTGTGGTATATATTTCCAGGGATAATAGCAAATCCCTAAGATCTGCATTGCTTCCTTTCTTTCTGCTTTGTTAACTGTCCTGTGCTTGAATTAAACGTGGTGCCACCACATTTTCAAAAAGCACATTGCTGACTTGGTAATAGACTTAGGTTCCTGATGGTGCTGTGTTCTGAACATCTCTCCTAACTTTGCTAGGTAGTGAGTCAATGGAAGCAGGGGAGAGGGAACAGAGGTCATTCTCCGATCAAAAAGGCAAGAGACCATGAGTGATGCCAATCTAATGTCCCCCAATAAAGGAACCACTAGGAAGTCTCTGCACAGGGATAAGGGCTACTAGACTCCTTAAAAATTTGAGTCTGAAACTCCTTGTGACCTGTTCCCCTCTTGAAATATGGCCCATCCTTATCCTGTCTCTTAAAGGGTGAGCTGTCTTCAGTAAGTCTCATTTGCTTTTGCTTTCAAATGACTCTGCTAACTTCCTTGTCCCCCAAGTGAGTGGGCTCGGCGACATCTTCTCTCAGGCACACAAGAACCCTGGAGGGAGACCTCGATATCCTCTCCGTAACGGCTTGTTTCGCATTCAGCCATATGATGTTCTTATTTGGCATTTTTCACCTTCATTGCTAAATTGTAAATTCATTTACAGAAGATACTGTTCCTGAAATCCTTTTTCTCACCTGCTGAGAATGGCACCCGGATTTACTTATAATAGATTCTCAAGTAGGATTTTCTTGAGTTGGAATCAATGCCTTTGATACGATGCAGTTGTACCAACCTCAGGCATTTGTTATTATTTGTGGAAGAAACTTTCTTTACCAGTTTTTTGTGTGTTTTGTGAACTTTCCCTTCCCTTTCTGCCTCATTCTGAGATGTTAAGGAGTGAAATATACAAAAACTGAAAACAATGTGAGTTTCGCATATATTTATAATATGAGTGTAGAGAAGAAAATCTTCTGTTTCTAATTCCTTTAGTCTAATAATTCAGTTGTCAAAAGTCAGATTAGTGGGAGGAAAAACAAACAACACAAATACAATTTTGCATGCATGGAGGCCTCATAGATATAGACTCTAAGAAGAGATCAATAGAGGTAGTTTTCACATGTTTTAGACAATGAAATCATTTGTCACGAAATGACAAGGCAAAGACTTTTTGGCTCGATTCCTAATGAATAGAGAAAGTAGGCAGGGTTTGTTTACACAGCTTCTTAGCCCAGAGTTCCCAATTCCCGGGGAGATAAGCTTCTCTTTGCCTCCTGGTGTAAGAAGGGTGCCTTTCCACTAGGAGATTTATTTCCTCCTTTCAGAGAGCCAGAGGAGGGTCAGAGTGTCCTTGCTACATTGGCCTTTTGTCAAGTAACCTTAATTCAAAATAACATGCCAAGTGTTCTCTTTGGGGACAGCCTGCCCTGAGCCCCATCAGTAGTATCAGGAGTTTTATGTGTATAAATTGGCTAATGTCAAAGTTAGACATAACATACTGATTTCATCAGTTTGCTCATTTAATGTAATGTAATAAGCTAATAAAAACAAATTATTTATTTGAAAAATGAAAAGTTTTCTATGAAGTAAGTTTTCTATGATAGTAAGACGTGATATGGCTGGGTGGGAGGAAATTGGTTCTTAGCATGGCCTGAGAAGGCCCACCAGAGTCAGCCATGCTAACGAGTGCGCTGGAGGGTCATCAAGCTGAAATGAAGAGTTTGTGTGAAATCTAGAGGAAAGAATCAGTCTGTCAAACTGAAAGACCACTTGTCTTTAAATGTGTTTTAATATCTGGAAGTTATAACTATGGTAAAATATGATAAAAATTATAAATTTGGTAAAGAATACGTTAAGACAAAAACCTAAAAGAATGTGGGAAAATACATTGTCTTATAGGCTGAATCCTGTGATAAGTGAATATAATTTCTGTGGGATGCTAAAGTTGACTTCGATAATATTCACACAACAAAAAACCCATTACCAGGAATCTCCAAACTTCCTCTTCCTCCCACTACACATTGTAATTACACTGATTGCCATATTCTATTTATGGACTGATAAGTCCACATCCCTACCACTCCTAGTCCCCTTGAGTGTAGGACCTGACTTTTCATTTTTATCTTCCCAGTCCTTGTGTCATCCTGGAAATGTCCTAGAACATTTTTTTAAGAAAGTCTAACCTGACTACATACCTCTTAGTCTTCTGAGCGCCTTCTTTTTATTTTGCTAGTGTTAATGTGAAGCTCAGAGGAGTTAAATTATTAGTGTTATTGTTAGCCTTGGATATCAGGATTGTCTGATTGCAGATTAATTGCCGCGTCCTTATAGGACACAGCTCCTCTATTGCACTTTTACTTGACTAATATCTCTGACGTTATTAATGAGATTAGTTTCAGGAGTTTCTGAACTCTGCTTGACCAACTACGTCAGGCCAATCTGGATGGAAGCATTTGGAATCAGTAAGCTATCTCCTGCTCATATCATCATTCCTTTTTACGTATCAGTCTTATTAGTTCGGACAGATTCTAATACTCTGCCACCCTCCTGAATCCTAGGGGGACTCTGGGTAGAAAGAAACATCTTTTTAATTCGTTCTTTCCCCTGCCCTTGCCTTTATTTATGAAGAGCAGAGCTATGGTGAAATGGATGCAGACAATAAGAGATAATGGCAATGTTGAATAAATAATTGTTAACAAATGTTATGGTGATATTTGCAGCGAGCGATTTACATCAAGTGCTTTCTCATTACATTTAAGTTTATTGTTCTATGTAAATTGATCTAGAGTATTGGATATTGCCTCAGTAGAAACATAATTACTTTGTGTGATGCAATTGAGGAGTTTCTTAGTATGAATAACAACACATGTGTCTCAACTGAAGTGTAGATGCTGATGTCTTTCATTGGTCTTCACCAGTGTCATTAAAAATGTGCTCAGCACCTTAAACCTATGTGATATTATACTGCAATGCTACTTCAGTTTTAAAATGCACTCCGTCTTGTCAAATATCAACCCATTATGAGAGTGCTTAGTTTCCTCCCTGACAAACATTACTTGATGTTGGCATGAATTAACTTTTAGTTCCTATGAAGAAAGCAAGACTCAAAAAGCCTCTGTTCTCTGATTATTGAGTTATTAATGAGCTATCTATCATATCTAAAGCAGATGGAGGATGTAAAGAACTTATATTGCTATTGGCTATGATAAAGCACAATTCTCCAAAATCCATCTAGTAGAGCTGCGATGAAGGAGGTGTTACCAGTCAGTGACCCCCTGTTCTTTAAACTCCCAAAGGAAATTGAGGGGTGTGTGTGTGTGTGTGATTGCTTTCTTGTTGACATGCTACTGCTGCATCCATCTGTGACCAGATGTTCTGGTCGCCCAGTCACCCAGGAGAGGAGCAGGGCAAAGTACCTTGCCTGGGTTCTTGCCTAAGGGTCTGGAGGAATGAGTCTCAGGCACGGAAGTAAGCAAAGTGTTTTCTTGGCAGCAAGAGGAAGATAAGCAAGCAGCTTTCCCCATGAAGAGGGGGCCCAAAAGGGTTGTCGCCACAGTGGTGGCCTTGTCCAGGGGTCTTTATCCCTCCTAAAGCCTCATGTACATTGGTGATGCGGGCCAGTACGCTAATGAAACATTCAGAAGTTGGGTTTCCTATTTGTTCTTTCTAATGCTAAGCACAAGTATTGCACTGCTGACTGGCCCATTTTGGCCACCATTTTGTCCTCCTGGTGGGCTGTGCTGTTCGTGTCCCTCTTTCCTACTAAGGTCAGCAAGTACTATTTCCCGAGGGGATAGTTCATTTCAGAGACCTTCCCAGGGCCCTCAGGGCCCTACTCCTGCCTATGGCATCTACCTTACACCCTTATCCAGTCACCATAGAGCATCGTAAAGTTTTAAAGTTGTTTGAAATATAAGAAGCAAACCACATGACTGGTATTATGTACAAAAGAGGCAGAAATACTTTAAGTAAAAAAGTCTGGTTGTGCTGACATGTGAAAGATGAAAACATGAGTGTTCGGGTACATGCCACACTCGTGTGAGTACATGCACACACTTGACGGGTGCCCCTTAAGTAGTAGAAGGCTGGAAGAGAATTGAACTGAATTTAATTTGATTTACTAGAACCATTCAGGTAGTAGCCGTTTCTCAGAATCTGAAATTCTTTCCTTAATCCCAGCATGTAACTGATATCTTGTGATCCCTATCAGAAAAATGCCCCTACTTCTCTGAAACAGCACCTACAAATTTAATGGGTAGGATCTGCAGTTGAAATGGACTTTCCAGGTAACATTAGCTTCAAAGGTACTGTTTTTAGAGTTTAATGGAAGTTCATACACATGATCAAGTTGTAACCAATACAGACATTAATGAACTAATTAAATAGCAATATGCTATGTATGATTCAAGAAATAACAGAAGAATTAGCTGTGGTCTTAGAATAGCTCCTCAAAAAGACTCCATAAAGATGGTTGACTTTATTCCTAGCAAATCCATAAGCAGTATCAGCTGAGGGATACTTAACTTCCTGTTCAATAATTTAAACATAATTCCTACATTAATATTTCACTAGACTTAATGATTTGAAGCATCATGTTATTGATTTAATTCACAAATACTTATTGAAAAACTGTAATGTTTAATTATCTGGAAAGTGTGACCCCTTAATGTTCTCTAGATAATTACTATTATCTAAAATAGTTACCCTTAACATTAGAACCTCTTGAATAGCTTAATATGACACCTTACTTTGGGAACCTGACAGTTGTTGTTCACTGATAACTTGGTTTAAACGTCATTTTTTTTAAGAGACAGGAAGCATGGAAGGAGAAGGAAGGAAGGAAGGAAGGAAGGAAAGGAGGGAGGGAGGAAGGGAGAGAAGGAGGAGGCAGGAGTGGAGGCAGAAGAGGAAGACATGTTTTTATTTAGTCATTTTGTTTTTCCCCCTCAGCCCCATGTCTCAAACCTGTTTTCTTGGACTTTACATGGTCCACACTCCAGCCACCTAAGTCACCTGAGCCACCAGGATGTATCTTAAGCTTCTATTTTAACATGTTTTTATATTAGGGATCTAAATTAGATTTTCTTTTTATTTCTTCTCTCTAGATAAAGAGAATAAAAAGCAAAAGAAAAACTTATTTCCACAGTTTGCAGGCTGAATCTAAATAGTGCTAGATTGAGTTTATGAATTTAGCATTGCTTTTTAGAAGGCTGAACTTTCTTCCCCAAGTTTTGAAAAAAAAATATGAAGAATGAAAAGTGTTGAGCCAAAATTGGAATTAAAACTCAGGGTTTGTACAGTATGATATTATATTACACAAAAAAAACCCAATAAATGTATTTACTTCCTACATTTATCAATGTTTCATAGAAGGATGCATCAGAAAAGAAACTATGAAAGAAAAGAGGAGGAAATATAGCTGAATTTAATGGAATTGAAATGGGAAGCTTGAAAACCTCAGAAAGAAATGTTTACACTCAGAGTATACTATTTTCCTCCTCGATTTATGGCTCCATGTGCCTAGCTTGCACTTAATGTAAGGAATGGGTGTAAATTCATGTCATAGCAGGTAAGTTTCCAGGACTTGCTAGAAAATGGAATGATCTAGAGGCACCTGCTACTCTGATGGAGGATTGCTTTGTTTATTATGCCAGTTTCATCAATGAATCTAGCTTCGGTAGTGTATGATCTAAAACCCAGACCTTGGAATATCTAAGTTTTAGGGTAAATCTTACAAATAGTCTATTTAGAGAAAGGGCATTTATCTTCCAGAAATAACATTCTAGGAGAATATTTTATTTTTCCTTATATCTTTGAATAATTTATTTATATACAAGGCGATTCATAAAAAATAAGATTGAATTCCTTATTGTGTTCAGTGGGCCCAGTTAAACCTCTGTATGAGTTGAAATAACATGTGTAACTCAGAATCCGGGTGAGATTTCTTTACTTTGCTCTTTAACATGTAAAATAAGCATATGTAATTTTTGGAACTGCCCTAAAAAAGTGAAGTAAAGTTGTTCTTATAATCCATGTCATTTTCCTATCAGTATCAGATAGTAATCCAAAAGAGTGTTTATCTAGCAAAATAGTGTTTTTAATAGTTATTAGAGAAGTCTGTGGGAAAGGCCTCATATCCTGAAATTGTCAGTGGCAGAATTCTCCCTTCCTCCCCTGACCCTGACACACACACACACACACACACACACACACACACACGGAGTATAAACTATTAGGGTGAAATTGACATCAAGATTTCAGTCCTTTTGATAACAGCTTTATGTGTTATTTAAAAAAATCTTATGTACATATTCCTCACTTCACAAAAGAGTTAGGTGAGACATTTTGACACAATGTGTTAAATAGTTTGAATTACATTTAAAATGTATTTGTTAATGTAAAACAAAGGACTGTGAGAACTGGCATTCTTCCTGATCATGTGTTTGCCCACCTCCTCAGCCTACTAATGTTCCTTTTTGCCTTTCACTTTACTCTGCATCAGTTTTACTCAGTGGTCTCTGATTTCTTCCAGTGTTCCACAGTCTACTCTGCCTCAGGCTTTTGCACGTGTTCCCCACCGGAAAAATTCTCTCTACCCCCCCACCCCCAATACGCCCTTTTTTCACTTTACAGAAACAAATTGTCTCCCTTCATCTGATAGAATAGAGTCACTTCTTGGGAAAAACATCTTCTTTTGATTCTCAGAGTGGTGGTATTTTTGCGGTCTTATGTTCTTCCTACACTTTTCTGTCACACCTTTCATGAGTGAAAGTGTTCATGTAATTATTTGTTTTATTTCTTCTCCCACCTAGACTGAAGGTAACTTGAGGAAAGGGACTATTCTACCCTGGCTATTACTGATTTCAATTTCCCCCAAAATATGTGGTATCTAAAGACAGGGCCTTGTCATTCTTATTCACTGCTCTGTTTTTAACCACTTAGTGCAGATTCTGTCCAATGGTATTTGTTTAATAAATAGGTGTTAAATGAACAGATGAATGAAACACTAGCTTTTAATACCGTAAAAAACTATCTCTTGATGTGTACTGTGAAAAATTTTAACTTTGATAATTTAGGTTAATTTTTAAAATTCTTCATAAAAATTTGCATATGCATATTGCATGTACATATTTAAGAAGGAAATTTCATATCAACTTTCAGTCTTGAACTGTGTTTTATAAAATTGAGACTGCAGAACATTATTTATAAATAGGGATGCTTCCTTAAGCATGTAGTGTGATTATAACACAATAGCAAAATAGAAAGATATCATTGTAAACATATCTGGTTAATAACTAGTAGAATTAGACTTTCAGAATTTAAGAGTTTGGAAGAAATGTAGGTTTAATTTAGCACAACCAAAACATTGTGTAAACACAAATAATGTGATTTATCAAGATCATAAAGATATTCTGTGGCAGAAGAAAAATTTAATTTCGATTTCCTGACTTCTTTCATATTGAATAATGTTCCACATTTTTTTATAGCTCAAGTATTAAATTTGGACTGTTGGTGGCAAACTTTATGTATTTGTAATAGCTCTCTTTCTCAACCGACAAAATCCAAACGGTGCTCTTTTAGAAGTAGTGAAGACAGCCTTATTACGCGCGGGCCAGATATAGAATCTGAGCCCCGAAATACTTTTGGGGTACACTTTTATTGGTGAGGGAGAGGGGAAGGTGCGAATTAGAACAGGAATTACAAATGGAATTCAGTTATTAATTTGTGAATTGCTCACATGGATAACACACAGGATTCACATAATTGTAAAACACACATAGGGCTTCATTCTCAGAAAGGGGTCCTTTTTCTGGTTAGTAGCTTCCAGCCAGTCTAGACTGTCAGGCGCCTGGTGGCTGGGTGGCCGCTGTTGGTCCTCAGCGGCTAGAAACTGCAGTGCGGCTTCCTCTCTTCTACATATTGTCTACAGAATTTGATTTATGAAGATGCAAACCTAAACCCTTTATTAAATTATGAAGCAATGTTCCTTCAATAAAAACTTTTTAAAGGAATGATATAGGCAGGAATGAAGGCAAATAGGTAGGCAGGCGGAAAGAGAAAGGAGGGAGAAGCATGTTTATTTTATTTGTTTAATTTAGTTGTTCATACTGGTTGTTTCTCCCCAGACCTGGGACTTAAACCCAGGGGTGTGTGGCCTGCTCTTTGAAGATTATGGACCTAACTGTTGCTCTACCAGGCTGTGCCTCCTTCAATAAAATTTTCAATATAAAAGTAGTAAGTAAAATTAAAACAAAAATTTTAGGGTATCAGGTTTAGAATGACTATAAGACCTTATCAGATTTGTTTATTTCGCTCTCTCTTTTTTAAGGAAAGGTGCAGGCAGGAATGAAGAAGAATAGGCAGGCAGACAGGAAGAGA
Source organism: Solenodon paradoxus (assembly GCA_004363575.1). Taxonomy (NCBI): domain Eukaryota; kingdom Metazoa; phylum Chordata; class Mammalia; order Eulipotyphla; family Solenodontidae; genus Solenodon; species Solenodon paradoxus. The sequence continues at coordinate 32,931 of RJWH01005908.1, forward strand.
GAGGAAGAAGAAACATCATTTTATTTTATTTTTATTTAGTTGTTCACATAAGTTGTTCTCCACAGCCCCAGGACTAGAACCCAGGGGTTTGGGATATATGTGGACTGTGCTTATCCAGAGGCAGCTGACATGATGGCTACTTCACCAGGACACACCTTTATTTTTCTTAAAGTATAATCAGGAGGTGGGAATGGGGGCTTTCAGCACACACAGCTCCCAGAAACATGACTAAAGAACCTTAAATTCCTTTCACCATGATCTGGTGGCTGTATCTGCCAAACTTCTTTTTCTTGGATCTCAGAATGGATAACTAACCTGGTTCTTATTTCTAAGTTCCTGCACCTATCTTTATGAGTGATTTGGCACTCCTGAAAATGGTCGAGGTCTTAGTTGGATCTATTTTCTGTGACAGAGACAAAACTTTAGTCTTTCCTATCCTGTTCTTCAGAATCCAGTTGAACCAGGTTATTTTTTCACACCCCACTATTACCAGGACTCTGGCACAGGGTGAGAGTTGGCACAGTTGACCAAGGTCCAGTATTTAAAAAAATGATGTTTTTGAAGGAATACTGTATTATAACATTAACTAGATTCATGGTATATCTGATAGCAAATTTGTATATGCATATAATACAGTAGATTCATCACTGTTTCCTTTTTTCCTTCACTATGTAATTAACCATCTTTACCTTGTTTGCTCCCCACCACTCCCATCTCTTCCTGAACCCACTGATTTGGGTTTGTTTGTTTGTTTTGACTGAATGTCTGTTGTTTGATTTAGTTCAGTTTTTAATAGTCTGCATTCATTGAGTTCATTTGCTTGATATCTCTACGTACTACATATGAGTGATATCATATGATGTCTATCTTTCTCCTTCTGGCTAGTTTCAATAAGAGTAATCCCCTCCATGTTCATCCATGTTGCCCCAGATGGCAGGATGTCACCCTTTTGATGGCTGCATAGTATTCCATGGTGTTCCATTCCATGGTGTGTGTGTGTGTGTGTGTGTGTGTGTGTGTGTGTATCACATCTTTTCTATCCACTCAGGAGTCTATGGACATTTAGGTTGTTTCCATTTCTTGGCTATTATAAATAATGTTGCAAAGAATATGGGGATGTATATCTCTCTGCAAATAAGTGTTATTGTGTTTTTAGGGTAGATACCCAGGACAGGAATAACTGGATCATATGGGATTACCATTCCTAATTTTTAAAGAAATCTCCATACTGCTTTCCAAAATGGTTGCACCATTTTATACTCCCGCAGATAGGCTGAGGTCCATGAGCATCAGGGCGTCTTTGGGTACATGACAGTAGGTGCTCAAAAAGAATGAGAAGCCACGTAAGTCAAGTTGTAAACAACTCAGGTTTGAAGTTTAGCACCTACTGATTTTTTCCTATTAGTGGGGGTCTTAGTAGCTCTTAATAGCCGTGTTTGGTGGGTGCCAAAATCAATACTTGAGGAAGTTTTGGGGGAATCATGAGATCACTGAAAATTAGTACAAGATGTTTTAGAACCAAATACTTCAAAATCTCTTGGGTGTGAATTATAACAATGTATTCTACCATAATAATACATTCTCACATAATACATTCTGACATAATACAATTCATAGTTGTCCCTGATTTTTTTTTCCCACTAGACAGGGGAAATTATGGACAGAGATCACATAAGCTGTATTGTTGAGGCAGACGAAGAACAAAGACTTTGGAGAAGATTTGGTTGGGTCCTGGTTTATAGAATCTCAAGATGTCTAATATCACCATCATTAAAGGAAATGATTGGGAAAATGCCAAAATTGGAAGGTAAATGCAAACACAGTTCTGAGAGGACTATTGATTCTAGGCTTTCAGGCTATTCATTTGTTTAAGACTAAATTTGCAAGCTGTGCCACAAAAACCACATCACCTTGGAGTTGCTGCCTCTGCAATGGCAGGACAGTTAATAGAGACAGGCTTGCATTTTCTCTGGAAGTCTTCTATCTTCCTTTAGTGTCATTGAACAAGGGCTGCTGAAGTGTCAGAAAAAATATTTATTGCTCTCCCATATGTCACTGCCCTCCTGCCAGTGACATGTGTACTCATCAGTCAAACGGAAACTACCCACCATGTTTGATTTACTGCTGTTGAAGAAATCTGTTTGTGAGTTCCTATAACATAAACCATTTTGCTAGAGATTAATGTTCTGATCTGCATGCAGCTCATGGGCGTTATATCATTAGTTTTCATGATCTATCCAGGACTAAATGTAAGAAATGCAACTCTGTTTCTTCTCTGTGGGGTCTTGCTCTTTTTCTTTCCCCTCCCTAACTTTTTCATTAACTTTCCCCTTGTTGTTCAGTAAAGAATTATTTACTTTGTGCCTTCTCAGGACCTGGTAGGAGATTAAGTGATTACGTTTCACCAGTAGGGAAGCCATGAATAAGGTCCTCCTCAGAACACCTGGAAGATGACTTGAATAGTAACGAACTTCTTGTCTTGGCAATGAACTTTTAACAAACATCCAATGGCAAATCTGCAGAAGAATAAAATTGACTTTTCTCTCTGACATCTATGTTCAATTTATATTCCGGGAGAGATGTGGAGTAAGAAGGCTTTCAGAACTTTCAGAGTCGTTCAGTTGTGAGAAAGTTTTCTAGCAGACTCATTCTACTTCAGAGAACTCAGCATATCTGCATTAAGTGACATTTTTGCTCTATGAGCAAAAAGACTCTGTAGGTGCATAATTGCATCTACTTTGACTAGCCACACCTGATCGCTACATTGATATCTGTGCTGATGGCAAGATTAATGACTGAGGGCAGCTCCACTTATGCAGGTGCAGTTTCAGAAGCGGAAAATGATTGAGTTATTTCTTCCCTATCTCCACATCTGGAAGAAAGCTCCTGGAACATATCAAATTCTATTTTACCAGGGCTCCTGCAAGTTCTGTATTTCTCTAAGTGAAAGAAGCTCTTTGTTGTACTCTACAGACATGACCATTTTTTTGCATTTTTTTTTTCAGAAATTAGTAGATTATAAAGAGTTCACAAAGTTTAAATTGAGGCAAGTAGTGCTGCAAACATTGAATTTGCATCAATAGCATATTCTAAATACATGCACATGTGAGGGGCTATCAGTGATCTGAAGGTGTAGAGTGGTCAAAACATTTGCTTCCTGACTTCACACAGACTAAGACTAGTATTAAGTGCCATCAGAAGCCCAATGAGCTGTATGCAATCGGTTAAGGCTCCTTAACTGTCACTGAGGGTGGTCTGCTAGAGGTCCTTATCTCATTTTCTGACGTGTCTCCTTCTGGAAGCTCATTTTAAGACCCCCTCCTTGGAGTCTCCAGTGACCAACCAGGTCCTAGGGATCTTAGAACTTTCTAAATCCTCCTCAGTATATCCTGCTTAGCCTCAGGTCATAAGAAATTGGCTCACAAAGAGTATACATGTGGTTGCATTGGGATAGCCAAGCAGTTTAAGAGTCATTGTTTTCTTGAGTAGCCTACACAGCGAGTTTGGATGCCAGCTCCACTATTCTTACCTTTGTGACTTTGAATAAAGTATTTGACCTTTCAAATCCTCTGTTCTTAATACATGGTTAATCAAATGTGTGAAACAATGTACTGTGATGTTTGGCAGATAGAAATTACTCATCATCAGTAGCTATTATTATTGTTATGGACACTATTTAGCCCTCTGGAAATTAAGGGCACACCATACCTGCTTTTTTTAAGGAAAGGTGCAGGCAGGAAGAGACAGAAGGAAGTAGTATTTTATTTATTTTATTTAGTCGTTCATCTTGGTTCCCCCACCTCCCCCCCAGCCCTGGGTCGTGAACCCGAGTCCCTGGGATGTAAGTTGACTGCACCCAACTGCTACTCCACCAGGGTGTGCCCATGCCTCTTTTTAAAGCCACCTCTGAACTGTAGAATGGAAGTGTAAAGTCAGAGAGTTGATAGCATGATACAGGGATGATTTATTTGGTGAATTTGTTACTTTTTGCCATTTGTTGGGGGGAAATTCACCTAGGCAAGAAATAGTCTAGGGGAACATCTACTCTGAAAGCTGAAGCATAGAAAATAACATTGGGCAAGTGTAATTGTATACCCTAGTCTGTGGTTGAAATGGAGGTATGTTACTCAGATTTGCCTGAGCCAGTCACCATCTTGTTGGGAAACCTGTCACTACTGCTGCTAGGAGTTTGGGCTTGGAATGTATGAAGGGATGTGTGTGCCTCAGGTGGGCACTGGATCACTGTTTTTTATGATTATCAGTATTCTCAGGCTTCTTTGATGTTCTGCCAGTAGTTCATTAGAAATAAAGACGTTACTACCACATTAGCAGCGCTCTTTTTCAATGGGACATGCACTCTCACACATTTTTCAAGGTATGACAATGCACCTCATAACAATAAAGAAGAACGATATTGATCTAAAAAATTCTCTCCATTTTCTGTGGCAAAAATGAATAATTTTTTATTAGCTACGTTATACATTCTGGAGTCTGTATAATAGGTTTTGAAAGCTTTCTGTATATATTACCTTTTCAATCATGCAATCTTATTTATTCTGTTTATTTTACCTTTCTACTCTCTCATTATACTTTCTTCACAGTTGTGAAACAAATATTTGTACAATTGTGTTAGTCTGTCACCTTCTTATAGACATTTTACCAGGAAACAAGTAAAAAATGCCCCTGGAAAAATCATAGAGAAGCATAATAAACATTTTAATATAAGCAGCAGGAATTCCTTTTGACTACCCAATCCTTTTTATAAGAATTTCCTTTGAATAATTTAACTATATTTGGAAACTAGCCTTTATCCTAAAACTTATGTGATGAAGATTATAACCTTAAAGTAAGCTTGATGTCTCTTATCCTCTTTCTAACTGATGCATACACACAATCACATATCTACCCAGGGATTATATTCTATTTTTCCATCTTTGCGTGTGCTGTTTCTGAGAGATTACCCTCTTCTGTTTTTTGAGAGCTTAAACTAATAGGGTTAAAAGGCATTACGGACATAGCTCATTTCATTGGTCATGATCATGATTTCTAACTGCTCCTATTCTGAAGGTTTTAGAAGAATCTTTTTCTCTGTGTTTCACTCGTTTTTGTGACGTGTTTCTCATGATTCCAAGGGTATGTTTAATGCCCTCACAAACCAATTAGTCTAACTCCTTCATAGTTACTGACTGCGTTGGGTATGCACTTTAGATCAGTATGCTCTGATCATTAGAGGGGTTCTGCATAAGAGAGTAAAGATAGAGTGAGTCATGTCTTTTCTCTCATTTGAACAGTACCTCAGAAACCTGCCACTACTGTTGCTAGGAGTTTTGATGGAATGTAAGGTGTTATGTGTGTCTTGAGATGTGTGTGATATGTGTCTTACATATATGTGTGCCTAGATATGGTATGCTGGCAATGACATCCATGGAGTGGAACGAACATAGAATTAGCTCATTTTACATGGCTGAAGCCTAACTCCATGTGAATTCAGCTACTTATCTAGTACTGTATTTATGAAGGGAAGGAAGTTCCTTGTTTCATGAACCACTTCCTTTTATACTTATTTCTAAACACATTGGCACACTTGTAACCATGAGGGAGGGAATACTTTTTGAATTAAAGTAATACGTTTTCCATGTTTGACTTGTGACTTAGGCTTGTACAGTTTACAACATTGTAAAGTTTTTGAGTGAATCTTTCTTGACTCTGATAGAATTGCTTTCAAACCACTTCCGGTAAATGGTGAGCTCTGATTTAAATATCTTGATTAAAGTGTTTGTTTTCTTCCTGAGTTTCTTAAGATTCTGTGAGGCATTGAAGTTTACATATTTCCCCCAAGTCTCCTCATTATTCTTTCTATTACAGGCCTCCAAGATATGATTTTAGGCACTTCTTTGATGATTCATTTTTATTATTTCAAACTTACTTTGACATCTAGATAGTTCTTAAAGAATTATTTCTTTAATAATTGCTGCAGTTTATAGGTTTCCCCATCATTGTTGATAGGTTCACTGTCAGACCTGGTCCTTAGCCACTTACCTCCTGTATTCTAACCTCACAAAAATGAGTTTACTACTTCAATCAGTAGTAGTCAAGATTGTGGTAAGCTTTTTCTATTTTGGTATTTTTATCATAAAAAAAAATAATATCTGACTTTGCGTAAAACTATATGTTCTTTTCTGTGTATTCCCTTTTGTATTAGGTAATTTATGCTCTTTATCCATGCTATACATCCTTTGGTCCATCTACCCATCACAAAAGAAAGGATCTTATAATCCTTGTATTTCCCCTATAAATAATATCTAAAGTATTCTTTCTTCTCTTCTCTTCCACCCTCCTTCCCTCTCCCCCGCCCAACCCCACCACCAGTCCCCTCCCCCTTCGTTGTCTTCTAAAAGCTCATATAACCTGAGCCTGGCATGAAAACTCTTCCTGTTTGGTCTACAGAACATGACATTAAGTGTACTTTACAGTGATATTTATTGAAAATACTCTTAAAAGTCCAAATGTGAAAAAGATTTTCCTCATGAAAGGTGGTATATTATCTTCCCAAATTGAAAGAATTGCCTTTGCAGAAGTCAGCGACATTTGGAGGAGTTTCTTAAAGGATTCTAAGATTAAATCTTACAAGCACATTTTATTTCTCTATGGCTAAAGCAAATAAGGATGTGTTGTTCATCTCTCAGTTTTTCATTTTATAGTCCTACTAGGCAATTATCAATGGATTAGGAAAAAGGCAAACTAAATAAAATAAATTCTTCATTCCTTCCAAGAATTTTCCATAAAGATACCAAGTAGATTCAAAGGTTGTCCACGAATAGGCAAATAAATTGAAGAGCTAAAGGAGGCAGGATGCCGTAAGTAAAGAAAAACCTTCTCAAATGCAAAAGAAAATTAGAGTCAAAAGTTAAAAGGAATTCAACCTGAGACAGAAGAGACACACATGTGCAGAAGAAATATGCAATTACATTATTAAAGTTGAATCGATATATTTCAGAGGGGAAACTTTCAGTGAGTTCTGTTAGTTTTAGAGAGCAATAAGATAGTATGTTTGTGTACTGTAATCATAACTAGCCTTTAAATTTTCATCAGAGTTCTAATTTCCCTTTCATGTGGGAAAATCTTATTTTGCATTATTCATTGAGAAAATCTCACATGTAGGAAATAGCCCTTTACATAAAAAAGAACTAAGAGCATTTAAAATGCATTATTTAATTCTGCACTTTAAGCATAGCGAGGAATCTAGGTGAGGAAATGTCGAGGGAGCAAGATGTTTAATCTGTATGTACAGTTTTTATACTCATTATTTGAGCATGATTCTGGAATTCAGGGAGTCTAGGAAAGTCTTAAGGAAAGAGACTGGGGAAAATCTTCCTCATCTCTGTGGGAGAGCTGCCTGGGATCTTTGGGGTTGATGAGAATCCTGGCATTTTGTGTATTGCTTAGTGGTACCAGGTGGTTCTCTTCCTATACAGCCCAGAGACGCTTGTTCCAGACTCTGAGAGACACCCAGGTTCTCCTCTTGGGAGCAGCATGAAAGAGCTATCAAGTTTACGGAGAGGAAAGGAAGCACTTTGGTTCCTGAACAGGAGGTGCTTGTGGCAGCCACAGCAGAATCCTTAGAAGGCAATTTCAGTAGCTTTAGTGGCCACATTAAAAAAAACTAACAATTTCTGAGATGAAAACAACCACCCCACCCCAACATGGGAGTCAGACTTAAAATACACTCACACACAGATGTACAGATGAATGGATGGATGGGCAGGATGGATGCATGGATGGGTGGGTAGGTGGGTGGATGGATGGATAGATGCATGAGTGGATGGATAGATACTCTCCTTAAAAAAACATACAGAGGACCTTCACTTCTAGCCAAAAAGGAATAATAGGGACCTCATTTATTCTTCTGACTAAACTGCAATAAAAAAAAAAGGAAAAAAAAAAAAAAAGAAACTGGATACTGGACAACAAAAGACAGATCTCTAAGAGATAATAAACAAATGCAAAGAACCATTTGATTGATATAAGCTTAATGCCTGTAGGGGCCACCATACCATTGTGGGGGCTTGAAAGTTCAGTCAGAATTCATTTGAGTTGGTTATTTGCTGAGAAAAGTTCTAGGAGACCAAGATGACTAGAGCTTTTAGGACAGGAGCTTTTGGGAGAGGAGAAAGCTTTACAGAGAATAACAAAGGTCTGCAAAGGATCCCTCTCAAGTACTCAGCTGAGTCCTGAAGCACATGCATTGAGAAAACTGCTCAAGACAGGGAAAGAAAACCTAAAAGAACTGAAGGTAAAAATGTCCATTATAAACACAGGGTTGGCAATAGTGTTTGTTCCCACTAGTTAGATTGGAAAACTCCATGATTTATGGGGCATTAGGCAGCATTCTCAGAAAAGTCTTGCACTAGAAGGGAAAATACGAACTCTAGACTGAACATGTCACATAGCTCTTAAAAGGAAGAGTCAAAAAGATAAAATTATTGCTAAGAAATTAATGACATTTCAGAACAAAACTCAAGTATATTTTAGGAATTCAAGATCATCCAGCACCCAAGAAGGTAAAATCACAAAGTGACAAACACAAGAAAAATTTACCAGGCACATAAAGAGCAGGAAGATAAGATCCATGATGAGGAGAAAATCAAAATAGATCCAGAACTGACAAGATATTTACCCCATCAGGATTCACAGATGTGTGATTTGTAGATGCTGTTTTATGCTTTTTATCAGCATATAAATGTGCTTACAGTAACAAAATGTGCTTACATGTAGGGAATGTTTGTAATATGAGTGTTCACCAGAGTCCCTTCTTTTTTATTGAAAAATAAAAGTTATCACAAATTTAAAATGTTAATAGTTATACATATGTGGCCCTTATTATTTGATGCTTCTTCTATACCCAGTTTGTTGGGAGATTTTATCATGAATGGATGTTGAATTGTGTCGAGTGTTTTTTTCTGCATCTACTGAGATGATCATATGATTTTTATCTTTTATTTTACTAGTGTGATGTATCACATTTATTGATCTGTATATAATGAACCATCCTTGTATCACAGGGATGAATCCTACTTGGTCATACTTTATGATCTTTATGATTTGCTGTTAAAGTCAATTTGCTAGTATTTTGTTGAGAACCTTTGTATCTACATTCATCAGGAATCAATTGGTCTGAGGTTTTTCTCCCCATTTGTACTTTCTTGATCTGACTTTGGTATTAGGGTAATGTTGGTCTTGTAAAACGAGTTGGGGACTGTTGCTTCATTTTTAGCTTTTTGGGACATTTTGAGAAGGATTGACAGTGCTAATCATTTGGCAGTATATACATCTATCAAATCATATTGTGCACTTAAAATTATACAATGTTAATGTCAATTGCATCTCAGACTGGGAGAAAAAAGAATTCTGCATTAGCATCTGTGTTGCCCCGTCCATACTGAGTTTTCTGCTGTTGGTCTTTCCCTGATTGTCACACGCTGCAAGGATAAATGGATATCATAAGTCATGAAAATTGCAAAAGCTCTTCAAAACTGAAAAAATTAAATAACAAAGACTTAGTAGAATACATTTGAAGTAAGGATAAAGTCCTCATATATATATATAAATATATATATATATATATATATATATATATATATAAAAATGTTATGGCTTTGAAAGCAATCTAAAGTCAAAATTTATGTGGAAGATTTCTTAGCACATTATATGCTTGCGTTGAAATTATTTAACCCCTCAAAATATTGGAGAGATTCATTCTTATTTTTCTAAAGTGATCCTATTTTAATAATTATTTATTAATATGTAGTCTGAATTCAGAACTTTTTTCTGGCTTCCAATATTTTTGGTTTATTTTGACCTTGCTTTAAGTGGCAATTAAGGGTTAGAATGTGTGATTACTTGGGGGAATATCACACAACACCTGTTGGAATGGCTATTATCAAAAAGACAAGAAAGAACAAAATTTGTAAAGAATGTGGAGAAAACCATAGTGCACTGTTGGTGGGAAGTTAAATTGGTTCGCCCACTATGGAAAGCACTACGGAGGTTCATCAAAAAATTGAAAACAGAACCACCATGTGATCTAGCAATTCCACTTTGGGTATTTATCCAAAGATACATTGCATTGCATATTTGGAAGCTGCTAAGAGAATAGATCTTAAAAGTTGTTATTATCACTACAGATTGTTTTCCTTATGATTGGTGATGGATGTGAACTGGCCTTACTGTGGTGATCACTTCCTAATGTAGTGTACCCAAAGTTATGTTATATGTCATTTATATCTCAGTTCAAAAATTACTTGGGGGAGAAATCCTAGCATGCTGTGAATTCACCACCCTGTGAGGAAGACCTGAGGGGTTCCTATCTTTCATCCACCAGTGGTGAAGCTGAGTGAAGTACTATTAACAGTCGTGATCTTTGTAATCAGACCTAGAGTTAAAGCTAGAGATCCAAGAAGTGGCTTAAAAAGTGTGCAATACACATGACAATTTTATTGGTCTTTCCAAATATCCAGATTAAGCGGTTTCTGATGATTTTTTTTTTTAAATCCTATTCTGTTAATTTCGGATTTTCTCTGTATAAACTTGTTCCTTCAATTTTAGGTTTATTTTAAGCATTTTTTCTAACCGCTGAAGTTAATTGCTTTATTCTCTTCATAATTTTATTTCTAATATATGTATTTATGTATGTAAATTTTCCTTTCTCACTTGTTATATCCAGCAGTTTTAATTATGTAGCATTTTGGTTATAATTTAGTTTTAAATCACTGTAAATTTTCATTTTTGGTTCTAATCATTTTGAAGTATGGCATCCAATTTTTCATTTAATTTTTGTTTCTAATAATTTTGAAGTATGGTATCACAGTTATAGATGTATTATTTTGGTCACCAATTTTCATGGCGGGGGGTACGTTATAGAGTGCTTTTTACATACAAGTAGAGACTAGGATCTACACTTAGGCGTTTACAGCCTATGTAAGATGAATTTAATTTTTTATTTTTAACATATGTGAGATGCCAGGTATTCCAAACATTTTTCCAACAAACTCTAATACTTTCCAAAACCTTTTAAAGCTGATATATTTATTATTATTGCCAGTGACAGAGAAATTGAGTTACAATCAAGGAAAGTAACTCGCCCAAGGTTCAGTATCTAGTAAGTGGATGAGTTGGAATTTGAACATTGTTATGTAGTTCCCTACTCCATGTTCTTGTCATGATACTGTGGATATTTGTTATCTTGTTGGTTCCAAAAGATTTTTAGGATTGTTTTTATAGTTCTGTAAAAAATTCTATTAAAGTCTTGATAGGGATTTCATTATATCTATAAATGGCTTTGCATAGTACTGATTTGTTAACATTAATTCCTCCCACTCATAAATATGGGATATCTTTCTTGTTCTTGATACCTTGCTTGTTCATGTGTTTAGTTTTCTTCATCAAAATATTGTAATGTCCATTGTATAGGTCTTTCATTTCCTTTGCAAAATTTATTATTTTTTAATGCTATGGCAAAATGGATTTTTTATATATTTAAAAATTACTTCTTGTGTTTACATTGCTATATGATTTTGAGGATATTGAGTTTGCACTTTGATCTGTGTGTCTCACACTCCTTCAAAGTCTACCTTCTTCCCCCCTCCCACTCTTCAGGTGCCCACATTCCTTTGTCCTGTGAATTTTGTTATGTTTTCTCATTTGTTTCTTTATCGTTCACATATGATTGAAATTATCCTGTGCTTCACTCTCTTCTTTTTTTTAATATTTTATTTAATTTTTAAAGGAAAAGTGCCGCCAGGAATGAAGGTGAGCAGGCAGGCAGGCAGGAAGAGAAATGCAGAAGATGCGCTCTATTTTATTTAGATGTTCACACTGGTTGTTATCCAGGTCCTGGGTCTTGAACTCGGGACCTTGGGATGTATGTGGGGCTGCTTCCAGGATGTACTAGACCGCTAGGCTACCAGGGCGCACCTCTGTGCTTCTCTTTTCCTTTCTGACTTATTTTGCATAGAATGATCACCTCCAGTTCCATCTAGATTGAGTATACATATCACAGCTTCTTTAACCAGTCATCTGTTGACAAGCATTTAGGTTGTGTCCATATCTTAGTTATTGTTAATTGTGTTGTCATGAACATAGAGGTATGTTCTTTTTTTCTGATTAGAGTTTTTGTGATCTCGGAGTATATGCCCAGAAGTGGGATTGCTCGATTGGATGGTAGCTCAATTTTTAATTTTTTTGAGGCATCACCATACTGTTTTCCAAAGTGTTTGCACTAATTTACTTTCCTACCAGCCGTGTAAGAGGGTTCCTTTTTTCCCACACCCCCTTAAGACTTGTTTCTAGTCTTTCTGATACAGGCCATTCTCCCTGGTGTGAGGTGGTATCTCATTGTGGTTTTGATTTGCATTTCTCTGGTGATGAGTGATGTGGAGCATTTTTTCATGTGTCTGTATTTGCCACCATTTTTGATTGCTGATTTCTACTATGTGGTATTTTTTGGACTACTGAGTTTTATTTAGACTATTTTTTATAAATATCCACATACGTTTGAGAAGAATATGTGTGATGTGACTACAGGTGTGTTGTAAGTATGTGTAATGTAATCCAAGTTCTCAACCTTTCTGGTTTTCCTGTGCCCCTGGGAACTTCTTAGAATTTTTTGTTAATATCTCCCAGAATTATTATTCAGTTACTAAATTGGACATGTAATTTTATGAGTTTATGTTTTACACATTTGAAAATGATTTTATTTAGTGAATCAGGCACATGACTGTCTTTAATAAACTCTTCCCATTTGTCAGTATGAAATGATGTACTAATCATATTGACTTTTCCCCCTAATATTTGTGTCATTATTATTTTGGTGTATACTTTTTAGTCCTTTATATTCAACCCATCAAAGTTGTGTTACCCCATTTAAAAAAATACATTGTGAGAATTTAACGGGAGGGGGATTTAACGTTTTAGATATTCTGTGACTTTAATTTAATCTTGCCCCCTTCTGTTATGTTTTCCTGTGAAGCAGTAGTCTTTCTGTATTTTCTCCTTCCTCTTTTTTTTTTTTTTTGGCCTTGTATTGAATTTATTGGATTTATTTCATTTTGTCTCCTGTTTTCAAATTTCTCTTTTGCCATTCAGTTTTAATTTTTAAATATTCTAATTTCTATTATTGTGCAAAGTGCTCTTAAATTTTCAAGTATTTAACTTCTTATACCCTTCTAATGAATCTATAATTATAACTCTCCAGTAAGTAAGACAAAACCCCAACATGTTTTCATTATTGTCTACACTTTTATCTTCTCATTTGAAATTTAATGCTTTGATTATTTGAAATTTTACTTCCTGATTTTAATAAGCATTACATTTTTACAATGCATATTTAGATGTAACAGTGATTTTCTGATATTTTGTTTGCAATTACTTTTAGCACACAATATCTCTTTTCCAGTTTTATATTCTTTTTTGCTGGTGCACATCTTGAATTGGCTCTTTCGGAATATTTTTTAATCACTGATAGTTTTATGACTTCTTGTATGTATGAAAATGTTTTTATTTTTCTCACTCTATAATGATTCATACACATATATGTTTAAAATTTTTCTCTTCTAATTTTAAGCTTTCCTGCACATACCTTTTATTTCTAATGGTTCTGATTAGAAGCATGATGCCAACATTTTTTTTTCCTATTATAAGTGATCTGTCTTGTCTCTGTTTGCTTAGTCTGAAATTGTGCTCTATGTGCCCAGGCATGAGTTTAAAGATATTGCTTTGCATTGTAGTTTTTGGTTATTTCAGTCTGGAAAATAGTATTTTCAACTTGAGAGAAATTCTTAAGCATTTTATTTTCTCTCAATTCTTTCTCTGCTGCTTTTAGAAATCCTACTATGGAAATTGAAACTTCTGGATTCATCCTTTGTTCCACTGAATAATTTTCCATGTTTTCAAAGTACATTATCACTTTTCTATAGTTCCAAAATACTCTCAATGTCATTTCCGGAGTTTAAAGTTGATATTTGATATTATAAAGTATTTAATTCTGCCATTTGATAGCTCTGGGCAATATATCACATTATATTTACATTTTATATGTGCCTATACTCTTAATTTTCCCTTACCATTCTATCTGCTCTTTCTGTTTGTTATTCAGCCAGATGACAACTCCTAGACAGCTGGAGACTGGATCCTTGAATCACCACTTGGAGGAGGACCTCCTAACAGGTACATCTACATTTGACCTCAGAAGAGAGATACAAGCGTTGATGAGGTAAGTTACTGGGATTTGATAGTTATTTGCTAAAGTACCTGATGTTCTTTAACTAATGCAGATATTATACAGTAGCATCTAGTATAATCCTAGCACTTGTTAATATTAGATGCAATTTTAAATATAACATAATTGGATTTTTATCTTGTTTCTTCTCACCCCATGGCTTCAGACTTCACTGTCTAATGAACAGTGGCGTTAAGTTTGCTTACTTATTTCTACCTTTGCTATAATTATCATTGTATAATTCAGCATCCAGCACAATTCATTAGTCATTATAAATTTTCAACAGCTGCTTGAAAAGTAAGGTGAGTTTATTCTGGAGCATAGGAATAGATGCCTAGGCTTATGTAAAATCAATATTTCAAATAAATTTCCTCCATTTGAGAATCTGAACTTTTGCCATATTGCACATTTTACACACTTTTTAAAGGTTATTTTATAGCCCAATTTACTTGACTCACCTCTTGAATTATCTATAGTGTGGAATTGTCCATAGTATAGAATTCAGTGAGTTAAAGGTGATAAAACATTTAAAAATACATATTGTCTCTCAAAACTATAGTTTAATTTGCATTTAATATGTGGTAAAATATAGAGAGCAAAATATATAGCATAAAATTTACTAAGTACAGTGATGGATACCAAGGAAATGCTAACAAACAATATGATAATGATAATAGTACCTGTATAAGGTGGGACAGATACAGGTATGCTTGAGTAACATGGTAAATTCTGAATCTCAATTACAATACAAGTAAGTTCTATTCCTCACTCAAAGTACATGTCCAAAACAGGGCCAGGAGGAATGTGGTGCCACAAAGTTACCAAGGTCCCTGAGCTTGGTCAGAAACTCCAACTCATCACAGTAGCATCTCAATGTGTCTTCTTGGTTTGCCACAGCAAAGGACGAGAGCAGGGAGTCTGGCCAGTGCATTTTAATTCTTTGTCTCATTAAGTGACTCTCGTCACCTCTGTTTACATTTCAATGAGTGGAGCTATCCCTATGGCCATGCTTCAGATAGCTAGGAAGTCAGCTTTGCATCGAGTTCAAGAAGAAAACCAGCTGTGAGTGAGCCTAATAATGTGTCTATCATAACTAACATTTGCTGGAATGTACATGATTGTATTTAACTTTCAAAGCTACCCTCTGTGCTATCTTTTAATACTGTCATTTTGTGGATGAGAAGCCAGGACCCTTAAGATGTTAAAATGACTCATCGAAGTTTGAGTTAGCAATTGAAAGATCCAGAACATAAAAGCATATCTGTATTATACAAGGACTATACTCTTAGTCATTATAAGATTCCACCTCCAAACAGTAAATACCAATCAGTTATGTTAATAGTTTCTCAACTGATGGGTTTTCTGATTTTTAGGAGCCCCTGTTAACATTTAAGGGGGTTGAAGTGACCAGACTGACTCTACCCCTCTTTCTAGCCCTCGGTACAATTGTACTGAGAGTAATCCTTCTGTTAGGTCAAGTGGTTCAAAGGAATTCACTGCCGATAGAGCCAGTCCTGTGTCAGCTCTGTCCTCTTAAAAATGACTCTTTTAGTCCCTCAGAACTCTTAAGTCTCAATTTTTACACTTACATCTTCCTGAATATGCACCTTTTGCCCCACTTATGTTGTTTGACAGTACTTGATTTGTCCCGACTTGTTTTCCAGGGCTCCTATGCTAGACTGACATTACAAAAACTTCTTCCTAAATGGAGTTGGCTTCCTGCCCTCACATGCCACCAGCAGGTTATTACCTCCCACCAGGCGAAGGCAGGCTTATTCAGCATTGACCCTTGGAGACTGAGTGAGAAATGTAGGTGTCTTGCAGTAGGGCCGGCAAACATCCTTTCTGCGCTCTTTAAGTACTGATGGTCTGCTCTTTAGCTTATTTGCTTTCCCTGCTCCCATTCTTAGCTTTCTTTTAACTGCTTTCCCTGAAACGTGGGCACACTTTGCTTGTCCCCCTCACTGCACATCTCTAAATTGCTGATCTTTTTCTTGAACTTTGGATGCCTAAGTTGTTCCATCTTCCTTTCGAATCCACCTGCCGGTTCTGAATATGTCCACTTGATATCAGTGGGTCAAGCTTAGTTTTTTGACAAACCAGTCTAGGGAAATGAGAGCTTCCTAAAAGTTATTATTCCAGGTCTTGGCTGTTGAAGATAGTTCTTGCTGTTTTTAAAGGTTCCGTATGGGGTCAAGAATGAATTGGAAGTGTTTCGAATATACAGACATATGTATGATTCTGGGGGATACTAAAGCATTTGGCGTAGTTGGTGACCCTCATTGTCAGTTTGCCCGGACGTAGACCCTGGCTCTAGCATTTGACAGCGCACAATCTTAGGAAAGTCACTTAACCTCACTAGGCCTTATTTTATTTTGTATTATGATTTTTCACCACAATAACAATATTACTGTATTTATTCAATTCTAAGCCATACCCCCAATTTCTTGAGAGGCTTTTGTGAAAAAATGAAAAATAAGATTTATTTACAAAGCCACCTTCAAATGTAAGTTGCACCCTATTTGGGGGGACATTAAAATGGCAAAAAAAAGAAAAAAAGAGAAAGTGCAGCTTAAAATCGAATAATTACATTATTTTCGTATAGTATTCTTTCTTTTTTTAGGTGGAGGATTAAATGAGATTATAGCTATAAAGCACTTGGGTTCGAATGTGCCATATGTAAGTTCTTAACAAGTGTTGGGTATAGAAGAAAATGTGCTTTTCTTCAAAATATTGTTCAGTCTTGTTTCGATGGTAATTGTTTTGAAGACTGAGTTGTCAAACAAAATTTTTTTAAAGGAAAGGTGCAGCAACAAACCAGGATAAGAATGATGTGGTCACACACATTTACAGTGGTGGGAGAGTTCAAAGTATTTAAATATATCTCAGAAGACAAAGTGTTCTTCTCTTGTGGTTAAAATTGATAATGTTTCTTTAGATGGAGAACAATAGTGCCAAATGTTTGGATGAAATATTTTTTTTAAATAACTTTCAAAGTGGATGCAAAGTGAGTGAAATAAAGATGAGGAATTGAAGTTTACTTTTTCTGGTGATGTGTGTCTGCTAGAATTTAAATCTGAAGTGCTTTCATTCAGATGCTTGTATGATAAAGACTTGTAAAACTGTAAAACTTTGCTATTACTGTCAGAGATCACAGTTGAGTGCAATTCAAATTATGTGATCATTGAAAGCACCTTAAAATGTCAGTAAACTAATTTCTTGAGCTGTTGGTTGTCTACTGGTGAAGACAGCAATAGCTTCCCAATCTTACGGTGTATGCGTCTCTGTTCAGTTACTATGATGTGGTCAGAAATGTTGCCTGTACTTTGATGATGAGGTATTTCTGAAATGCAAATTCACATTTTACCGAACACGTGGTACAATTTCACTCCTGACTGTCATTTTTAATGGTTGTGCTGCCTTCATTAATTTCACATATCAGTGAAAAATCTGGATGAGTACGTATCAAATTGCTGAGTGTTGTTATCTGGCATAGGCTAAGAAGTAAGTTAAAGTTGGGTCCTTTTCTGGTTTTGACTTTGTATATTTTTTTAAATGGTGGGCTTTTAAGTGATACTTTTCACTACTTTTTTTTCACATTTTTCAATAATGATCTATGGTTCAGCATTTCCAGTTTTGGTTATATGCTTATATGTTCACCCAGTCATGCATTAGAATGTTTCTAGCATCACTACTTGCAGTAGCCCCAAAGGATGACAGATACGGTGGTCGTCCCAGCAGACTATACCATTTAGGTTTGTGCAACAGGGCCGTATGACATTTACATAAGGAAAGATTTCTCAGAATGTATCTCGTATAACAAGCAACACTTGATGGTATTCTCACAGTGGACAACCTACAACTACGTGAAGCAATGAGGATGAGTGTCACAAGCATGATATTGGAAGAAACCAGTAACGGCCCCATCCTATGTGATTCCACTATATTAAATTGCAAAATCAGATAAAAGCTTGTCTATGCTATTAGAAGAAGAGTGGTTATCTCTTGAGGTGGAATGACTGGAAGGAGGAGTAAGGCCACTTCTAGGATATGTAGAATGCTCTCTTCTTAATCTGGATCTTGGTTATATCATTACATACTTGGGGAAGGTTTATGGAAATGTAACTTTATGAAATATTTCCTTGTTATGTATAATACTATACATAATGACAATTTTAATTAAGCATAATTTTAAAAAGAATAGCATATCTAGGTCACCAACTTAAGAATTTTTGATATCCTAAACATTATGAAGAACTTATTTGAAGGAAAACAACAAATTTTTCAGACTTGAGTTCTACAATAGGCTTTGATTTGACAGTGTTTTGCACATCATAGTTGCTGAGTAAATGTGTGTTGATGGACCAGTGTGCTTTATTCTAATGTAATGATTTGTAAAAGCATGTTAAGCACGGCATGATAAATATTCACGATTAGACTAGCTAAGACAAATCATACTTCATGAAATTCCTTAAAGGTTTTCCCTTGGAGCACTGAGTGGTGCATCATGTATATTTCTTAAAAACATGGAGGGCCGATAATGTCTGTTACAGTGCACATATTCAATTTCAAAGGACATTGCTAACTCCCTGCTTTCTCTCTATTAGTAACTTCTATTTGGCTTCAGTTCTCCTTTTAAATGGTGTTCATTGAATTTACCAATGACAGTAATTTGTTTATCATTATTATGATGCATTGCTCTAACAGACTGGTAGCTCGATATTGAGATTTTTTTTTTTTAAATCACAAGAAAGTTAGCTTTTATAGTGATTGAGTCACTTAGGAAAATATTTGAGGAAGTGGATGGAAAGAGATTTATTTTAAGTGCTGCTGACAATTTTTTAATCAAATGGATCATTTTCTGAATGAGGCTGTGGGTAAAAGTAGTTTGTCATACTTAGAGAAATTTTTAAAAATTCAAAGTTTTATATTAAAATATACTCATCACTGCAACAATTTGTCAGGTTTCTTTAAGGATTATTTGCAGTTTGCTTTCTTCAATATTTCCAATATCTTCTGAGAGCCAATACTTCTAGGATTGCATGCGAAAACCTCAATAGCCCAAACCTCAACCCCTGTAACTTTAGGTGAAACCTCAACCCCTGTAAAAGTAGGTGAAAGCGCTACTGTTCTTAGTATATAAATTCATTAGGTCTGATTGAGAAGTTAGAGTGTTTTTCCATACACCAAGGTTCAGAAACAGTTTAAAATGTCAGTCTTCCATAGTCTAATCACCATCATCTAATACAGCATCCAAATCTCTGTATGCACATCTTGGATTAGGCTATATCAAAGTCTGAAAATTGTGAAATGATTTGATTTTGGTATACTTTATGACTATCACTACTAATCTATTTTATATTAAGACTATAACTCACAATGAAATATTTTGTGCCTCATTTACCCTTATTGATATATAAGGGGTAGTACATATATATATGTATAGAATTTTCTCAGCTCAGATTAATGTTTTCACTAAGTGTTGCATTTTCAATCATTTTTTAGCTCTAAATCTTAAAAAATTATACATAAAAGGTAATTCTGCCATTTTTTAAATTCAAATTTAATTTATGTATTTTATTTGAATCTAATTTACATGTGCTCCTTTCAAAAATATTTTCTATTTCTTTGACGTAGAGGCCCAATTTATTTTCCCTTATTTTCACAGAATTCTAACTTCATTTTCCAACAATGATTTCTATTTCTCCAAGAAGGATTTATATGCCCTCTTTAGATGCAGTCCCAGTGAAAAATCTTGAGCCTGTTCTGTTTTATTAGAATGTCTTCTGTACTGTTCCCAGGTGGCTCTGTAAGTCTTTGTTGAGGGAGCTCTGGAGGGATGAGCTTGGTTTAAAAATCTAGCTGCATTTTAAAGACATGAAGCGCCAGCATCTGAAAAATCCACCAGGGAAAGCAGAATAAATAAGGAATGCAAAGAAATAAAAGTTACAGGGGTTGAGGTTTGGGCTATTGAGGTTTTCGCATGCAATCCTAGAAGTATTGGCTCTCAGAAGATACTGGAAATATTGAAGAAAGCAATGAAGAAAAATTAATTTGAAATAACTCATGACTAATTCTTGTTTCTTAAAGACATTCTAAGTTTCTAAAGCTATAAGAAAGAGGAATGGCTTTGTATTATATAAAATTTAAGTTTTAAAATTAGGTGAAAGCACTACTGTTCTTAGTATACAAATTCATTAGGTCTGATTGAGAAGTTAGAGTGTTTTTCCATACACCAAGGTTCAGATACAGTTTAAAATGTCAGTCTTCCATAGTCTAATCACCATCATCTAATACAGCATCCAAATCTCAAGCACTTTTAAGAATTAGAGACTATCTAAATTGAATATAGACTAGCTCCTTATGTTAAATTTTATCATGATTGTGAGTTAAAATGACTAGGTATTTGGAAAAACTACTTTAGAATTTCGTCTTCTCTAACCTGTCTTCCATCTTTGTTGGGCAAATTACTGAGGGCAAGAGTTACTCAATTCTTAGTCTTCCCTTTGACAACCACATGGAGTTTTTGTTTATAATTCATCATCAGTTTTTACAGTGATATGCATCTTACTTGTTCTCTATTCATGTACAGGGCATCAAGGTAGTTTCTTTCTCTACACCCAAGGAAAACAGCACATTTTCACGATCTCTTCAGTAAGAATGATTCTAGTGCTGTAGTCACATGGAAATTGGTATTTCTTGGTAAAAATCAAGTAAGCATAGTGATAACATCCATATTTAACTTTAAATTTTTATATGTGATTACAAATTTTGCTTAATGTTCTTCATATCTTTTATTGAAAAGTTATACTTGGCATTTCCAGGGATATGATACTAATTTACCACTCTGGAAAATAGCCATTTCCCCTCCAAGTAGTATGAAGAGTAGACATTCAAAACTAAAAGAATTAGCATTTCCTTTGAGTGCTTGGCATTTTTACTTTTCTGTAATATTATATTTTCGAGTTAATTTTATTTTAATCTGACAGATTTTTATGTGCAATAAAATAGTTAAGCAATTTCTGTTGTTAAATTTGGAACGTATAATACGCTGTTTAAGGATAATCTCCATGAAATTTTGCAAATACGCAAATTCTTATATCCACTGTATACCAAATTTTTAATTAACTGTACTACTGGATGAATTTATTAATAGAGTAGAAATGCCTTCGGATCACACAATTACAGCCAAAGGGTTTTCATCAATTGAAAAAGAAGTTGTTAAAATGGGGAATAATAAAACCTGATGTATAGAAATCATCAGCTTTAAAGAATTTTTTTTTTTACTTAAGTGATAAGAAACGTGCATCTATTTGGAAATGTTTTGTACAACTTACTCCTACTGCATGAAATTTACCTTTGCTTATTTTTTTCAGTAAACTGCACCATGATAGAATGTATCTGATTTCATTTTGTTGCATGAAGCCAGTGTGGATCCTCTTAAGAGGTTCTTTTACCATGTTGACCTCCCCTTTACCAGATTCTTGCTTTTGTTTACTATTTGGAGTCCTCGGGTCATTGCTTTTCATACTTTGTTTAGAGACCGTGTTGTCCCCAGTGGGTTTACACGGCTGTAATGAAACCAGCGCCATGCCGGCATTTTATTTTTTGGCCTTCTAATATGAATGCAAAGATAAAAGGAATGAATAGATCTTCCATAAATCCTTTTATCAGGTTCACCAATTGCTTATGTATTATTTTGCCCCTTTTACTTTATCACACCCTCTCTCTATAAGAGAGTGTATGCATGTGGATGTATGATTATCTTTTCTGAAACTGGTTACAGTTCCGTCAGAAAAATTTGTTAATATCAAGTAGCTCTTATATTTCTTGGTAATTAATAACTAATTGGTGGAGTGATATGTTGAGACTATAAAAATATCCTCTCATCAAATTTTCATCCATTATTTTTATCTTCCATGAACGACAGTCTAACTCCGTATTCCTTTTACATCTAGGAGTTGGCATTGTAAACTAAGAAGAAGAGGGTTTTCTTCTCCATTTATTTACTTATTTATTTATGTTAATTTGGAAACATGGATCCTTGTTTCATTCAGTGGGCTGGATTCTCATTATTGATTTTGATGCTCACGTTTTCTCAGATTTGGCCTGTGGAAGTTTCTTTTAATTGGCTCTTGTGTGCTTTGATGTGTCTCATGATTCTTTGAGCTTGTCCTTATTTTCTGGCACAGTCTCAGTGCTGTTATCAGCCACTTTTCTGAAGTCTTATTTCCTTTTAGTGGGGGACGATAGTTAGAAACCAAGTTCCAGGTGCTGGGTGCCTTTTCTGGGGAATTGTTGACTCTGTCAGTGGACTTAACCAAGAGACACACGCACACACACGTGTGCGCACACACACACGTGTGCAGACATTTATTTATCTGAACTCCTAATTTGAACACCAAAGGATTTAGTCTAGTCTTCTCTTTTCATCTTTGTAAATCTTTTCTCCAACAAGGAAAAAAACTTCTGCCTATATATGTTTTTTTGAGGAGGAAGAAACATTTATTTAGTTGTTCACACGACTTTGCTCTCCCCGGCCTTGGGTCTTGAACCCAGGACCTTGGGATTTATGTGGGACTGCTTCCAGGTTGTACTAGACCACTAGGCCACCAGGAGTGCCCCTGTATGTATCTTTAAAAAAATTATTGAAGGAGCATTATATCACAACATGACAGAGGTTTAAAGTGAGCATCTTCGTAAACCAATATCTGTATAGAATACATTAAGTTCACCACCAATGGTCCAGGTGTTCCTTCACTAAATAATTGACCCCTTTTACCTAGTTTGCTTCTTCTCCCCCTTCCCTTCTGGTAAAGACTGATTTCATTTAATAAATGCAGTAACAATTGTTATTAAGTATGAGTATTCAAACCTGGGTATAGACAGACAAAATGAATACTCTGTGTGGACTTCCCACCATTCTGGTTTGGGGCAGAATTTTTATAACAATGGCCCCTGAGTAGGTGGGTCTGTTTCACATATAAATATTACAAAGGAGTTTTGTGTTCAGGCCTTGGCTCTGAAGAGGCAAGCAAAAGGATGATTTAAAATGTTACTGTTAGTATGCCCTGGTGGCTCAGCAGTTAAGTCTACAGTTCCAGATGTCATAGTCCACGTACAGCCCAAAGAGCCAAGTTTATAGCCTGGGGGCAGGGTAGGGGCCTTGAGAAGGCTAACATCTAAATGGATGGATAGATGCTTCTTTCTTCTCTATGTTCCTGACTGCCTTTCTGCCTACTTGCCTTCCTCTAAATAAGTAAATAGGTTCATTAAAAGTTAATATTACAGGAGTCTTAGGGAATATTTACGAAGGCTGTTTTATTGTCTTAATCTAGTGGATGGGATAAGGGGCACATGCTAATTTAAATTAGTACATTCTTACAAGGTCATTTCATAGAATTAGGCAGTATTCGTTTTGACTTCCACTTATGCGAGTTTTTCTTGCAAGGAGGAGGCGTCCCAGGAATGTGTTCTTTTTTCAATTTATTTTTGTTATAATTATTCTGCACATTAAAATAATTTCTTATGTATAGGTTCCCCATTCCTCAGATATGTGTCAACACACACTGCCCTCCACCACATCACCAAGTGTTCTTCCCCAATGTCCAGTGGGCTCCACCACCATTTGCCCCTGCCCGCCCCATTCCCTTTTGGTCACCTCAGTTCTGTTGCAAATGTTTCAGGGTTGCTTATGTTTCATCTGTTCCTTTGTTATGTCTATTCACATTCCACCTATAAGTGAGGTCATCTGGTATCTGTCTTTCTTCTTTTGACTTGTTTCACTTCGCATCATCCCCTGTAGATCCATCCATGTTGATTCAAGGGACAGGGTTTCATCTCTTCTAAGCGCTGTGTAGTGTTCCGTTGTGTATATGCACCACCTCTTCTTTATCCACCATCTGACGTTGTGCACTTAGGTAGTTTCCAGTTCTTAGCTACTGTGAATAGGGCCGCAATAAACATGGGGGTGCACACATCTCTGCAGATGGGCGCTTTTGTATCTTTTGGGGAGATGCTCAGAAGTGGAATGATGGGATCCTATGGGGTTTCCATCTTCAATTTTTTGAGAAATCTCCAAACTGTTCTCCATTGGGGTTCTACAATTTGCACTCCCACCAACAGTGCAGAAGTGTTCCCTTTTCTCCACATCATCTCCAGCATTTGTTGTTTCCAGACTTTCGGATAATAGCCAGTCTTTCAGGTATAAGGCGATATCTCATTGTTGTTTTAATTTGCATTTCCCTGATGGGCAGTGAGTAGGAACAAAATTTCATGTGCCAGGAATGCTTTTTTTTGAAATTGCTTTTCAGTCTGTGGGTATTACACACCACACCCACCAATGAGTTCCTGTGTCCTTTACCACCACATTGTCCCCTCTCCGGAGATTCCCTCCTCTATCTCACCTCCCTGGCAGCCATCATCTTGTGTTGTTTGAGTTTTGCTGGGGTTTATCTGTTTGTTTCATTATACTTCACATGTGAGTCAAACCATCCTCTTTTTCTTTGATTTATTTTGCTTAACATGGTCCCCTGGAGTTCCATCCATATTGTTGCAAAGGGCACAATTTCATCTTTTTCAGTAGCTACATAGAATTTCATTATGTATCTAGACCACAGCTTCTTTATCCAGTCATCTGTTGATGGGCATTTAGGTGGGTTAGGGCATTCCATGTCTTCACTATTGTAAACTGTGCTGCTATAAACATAGGGGTGCAGGGATTTTTTTTCTGACTAGAGTTTTTGTATTCTCTGGTCATATGACTAGGAGTGGGAATGGTAGATTGGATCCATATTTTTTTAATTTTTTTTGCGGAATCTCCATACTGTTTTCCAGAGAGGTTGCACTAATTTAGATGCCCTACAACTGTTTAGGAGGTTTCCTTTTTCACCACACTTTCTGTAAGACTTGTGGTTTCTAGTCTTTTTATTTTTTTAAAGAAAGGGAAAGGCAAGTAGGCAGACAGGCAGAAAGAAAGAGGAGGAAGAAGCATTTTATTTTATTTCCATTTTAGTTGTTCACACTGGTTGTTTTCCCCCTGAACCCGGAACTCAAACCCAGGACTATTGTGGTCTGCGTCCTTTAGAGGTGATTGAACTAACTGCTGCTCCACCAGGGTGTTCCAGTGGTTTCTAGTCTTTTTGATATGAGTCATTCTCACTGGTGCGAGGTGACATTCTCATTGTGGCTGTCATTTGCATTTCTCTGTTGATGAGTAAATTAGAACAGTTTTCCATGTGTCTGTAGGCCATCTGTGTGTCTTGATAGGTGTCTGTTCAGTTCTGCCATAGACTTACTTTATAAGAAATTGATCAAATAGCTTGCAATGTGGTTATACCATTTATGTCCTAACTGGCATTGTGTGTTGTTCCAAATGCTTTCCAGGATTTGGTGGTGTTGGATTTTTGGTTTAGCCATTAGAGTGTTTGTGAAGTGGTATCACATTACATTTAATTTCAGTTTCCCTGAAGAAAATTAATGTTGAATACTTTGACCCATGGGTATTTCTAAATAAGCATCACTTCCAAATATTTGGGACTTTTCTAGATATATTGTTATTGATCTCTAATTTCATTCTGTTGTGGTCAGAGCACATACTTTCTATGATTTCAGTCTTTTAAGATGTTTGGTCTATCTCAATCAATATTCTGTTATGTGGTCTTGAATGGACATATATTCTGCAGTGTGTGGGCATAATGTTCTGTATATTCCACTTATGTCAAGTTAGTTGATTTTTGTATACAAAGTCTATATAGTTTTCATTGCTGTGGTTTATCTGTTCAGTCACTAAGCAATGAGTAAAAATTTCCAGCTGTATTTGTCAATTAGCTTTGACTTTTTAGTTCTGATTTTCAATTCTGTCAGTTTTTGCATCATGTATTTTGAAGTTGTTACTAGGTACAGACACATAGGAGCTAGTTATGACTTCTTGGCAATCTCATTACTTTATCGTGACATAGTCAAATGTATCTAGTAATGCTCTTTGTTTGGAAATCCACATTGTCTTACAGTGATATAGTCATACCAGGTTTCTTAAGACCAGTGTATTCAAAGTATACCATTTTGCTATGTTTGTGTATTTTTTCACTATCATTTTGTTTATTTTTAAGGATTCTATTTGCTCCCACTATTGACAATTCAGCTGTATCTCTTTTGCCAATTGAGTGTTTAACACCAAAATTATAACAGACATCTTTATCAGAGTCAAAATTCAAATAATATTTTACTGTTTCCCAAAAAGTATAAACACCTTACACCTTTCTAACGCCATGTATACCCATTGTACCTATTGCTGGTTTTGTTTTGTTGTCTTATATTTTTATGACATTTCTATGAAAGTCACTATTAATTTTTTATTTAAAATAGTCATAGGTTACTTAAATAAATGTAAGAAATAAGAATATATGGCAGAAAAAATGACCAAATTACATTTGCCTAGATATTGACTTTCTCTGCTACTTTTTATATAATCCTTACATTTTTTTTTTAAAGGAAAGGTGCAGGCAGGAATGAAGGCAGTAGTAGGTAGGCAGGAAGAGAGAGGAAGAAGAAGCTGTGGGGGTTTTCGGGTCGCTCAAAGAACCCACAGCAAGTGAGTAATCAGAGGGTAAAGGGATGGAGCTGACCAAGGAGGAGGTCCAGACTCCGTGGGTTCAGGGTCGCTCCACATACCAGACAGGCACAGCGAGTAAGCAAGTTGGGGGTCCGTTAGTGGGGAGCAGAGAGAGAGAGAGAGAGGATGGAGCCAGCGAAGGGAGGCTGAGACCCCATTAGTGGGGAGAAGAGAGACAGAGAGGGAGCCAGCCAGGAGGCTAAGACCCCACTAGTGGGGAGGCTGACCCGAGGCCTTGCCAGTGCCAGTGGCCTGAGTTTTTAAGGGAAAATCCCACACGGTGAGGAAGGGGGATGGAGAGAGGAGTCTGCAGACCAGGTTTCAGTTCCTGATTGGCTAAGGTGACATTGTCCTTTGAAGTTATTGGTGCTCTTCTTCAAGTGATGTCATTGTTTTGTTTCTTGCTGAGGGTCTGTGCTGCTCACGTACTACGTGTCCCACATGTCGAACTCGTCCATCAGCTTTCCTTATGGTATGGACCCGGATGCATCCACGACTGGGTGCTGGAGCCAGAGGCAATTCGCTGTCCTGATAATTAAACTTTAATCCCTGGTCTAAGACTTGCTCTTGTGGGGGGTCTGACAGAAACACTTTATTTCATATTTAGTTATTCACGTTGGTTGTTCTCACCAGGCCAGGACTCGAACTCATCAGTGTGTGGATTGCGTGTTTTGGAGGTGATTCACCTAACCACTGCTCCACCAGGACATGCTGTCTTTTTTGTTTGTTTTGTTTTTTGTATATTCTCTTTAAATTGAAGAAATCGTTTCAGCACTTTTTTTTTAAATGCAGATCAACATTTTGATAATGCCTTTATTTCAGCTTCAGTTTTGAGGGTATTTTCACTGCATATAAAATTCTGTTAAATTTTTTTTTCCTGCAGTAATTTAAATATGACATAGCACCTCCTTTGATGAGAATTTCAGAATCATTTATATAAATTGTTCCCTGCTATGTATGTGTTCACTGTTTTTTCCTCTGTTTTAAAAATATTATCTGTTTAGCTTTTCAGACTATAATGTATCTATGCCTGTTTTTCTATTACCCTGGTTTGAATGTTTTCGACTGAATCTATTCTTGAGTGACTATTTCTCACCAAACTTGTGAAAATGTGGCCATTTTTTTCAGATTTTTTTTCTGCCTCATTGAGACTTACTCTATTCTTTTCTAAAACACACACTGCATATACTTGAGATCACTTAGTATTTTCCCACATAACTCTGATTCTCTATTCTGGTTGTTCAATCATTTTCTCCTGTTCTAATTAGATACTTGCTGTTGATGTAACTTCAAGTTCACTGAATCCTCTCTATCCTTTCCCAGTCTACTTTTAGGCCAAGCTACTGAATTCTTCATTTCAGATTTTGTTCATTTCTAGAAATTCTAGTGGTCCTTTAAAAAAAATAAATCACAAACAAAACTTCCATTTCCCATCTGTGTACTCAGACCCATGCTTTTTCCTTAAGTATCTGAGTATATTTCTAAGAGCTGGTCTTCCCTAATTCCTTTATCTGAAGATTCTTGTTTACTTGAACATGAGTCACATTGTACTGTTTCATGCTTAATACATTTTGATTCTTTAGTAGACATTTGGGGTTGTATATTGTTAGAGACTCTAGATTGTTTTTTTCCTCTGAAGAGTATTGAATTTGTTGTCCCAGGAAATTCCCTTTGTTGTCTTCAAACTCTGTTTTCCCTTTATGAGCAGCAGCTGAAATTTCTATTCAATTTTAACCTTCCATAGGCTCCTGGAGTTTTTCTTGTTCATGCATAGTCTGAAGGTCAGTCAGATATTCAAAAGGAATTTATATACAGATTTCAGAGCTCCCCTTTCATTGGCTCCTTTTTTTTCAGGAAACTCTCTTCTTAATTTCCAGGCAACCAGACTGCCTAAATTTATTTTCTGGCTCTTGGAACCAGTAAGGTTACTCTTCATTGTGAAGGTTGAAAATGCCCTCAGGTGAAAAGGTGGGTTAATTGTTCAGGAAGTGAGATTTCCTTATTTCAGAACACAAATTACCTTCAGTTTCTGCTTGCTTTTTACTTCTTTTCCTCATGAGTCTTAAAAAGGGAATTTTCACAATTTCAATGTAAATAATATCCTAAACAGAGGTAGTGATATTAGAATCTATTAACACATAGGATAACCAAAGAAAGTTGGTGATAAAATTTCCAAGTCATTGAAAATGATATTTGAATTCAGAAAATCAAAGTGTGAATTATCTGTGGCAGGAAATGAGAGACTATGATTACAGATGACATTTTAGGTTAGAGAAAAATAAAATCATGTTCTGTTATTCTGTTTATCTTTGATGGCAGAAATTAGTATGCCCATGAAATTGCCACCCTCAAGTGTGCTTATGGATTTGCATTTTCACACATTCCAGTTATGCTGATTTAACTATTGATGAAACAGAGATAGGTAATCTTGATCTTTCTTTCAAGTTGTTTTTCATATCAATTGTACACAATGTAAGGGAGACTGAACAGGAAGCATTTCTACTCAGTCACAATATTTAGAAATCATCTGTATTACTTGCTGAGACTAAGCAAATCATCGGTGTTACTTGTGGAGAAGAAATATATTACATTTTATTTCTTCAATTAAGTTGCTTACATCTAACTCAAACTGATTTGTAAAGTGGCACAAAGCTCAGAGATGCATGGTTTTTACTGTGGGGTTTTAAGAAATTTATTTGGTTCCTTTAATTGACATGGATGAAGAGAGAAGCATTACGATTTACTTATTACTTATTTATTGCATGTTTGAGAGACATATGTACACTTAGTGTGGCATTTAATTCAAATGTGGTTACCACTTCTTTTCTTTTTTTTAACATTTTACTCGAAGGAACATTGCATCATAACAGGCTGATTTTTCATAGGTTTATTTTGTTTCCCTCCTAAATAGATTAAATGCCAAATTGTGGCTAGGAAATTAAAAAAAAGAAAAAAATTGGCAAGATCCAATTTGTGGTTCAAACATAGTTGTATTATGTCCGATAACCATTTAACAAACACATTTATTGGAAATATTTATTCTTGTAAATACTCTGTATTAGTCAGCAGATGGCATGCATTGTACATTAACTGTTCTGCCGTTATCCCACATACTTTAGAGCAGAAAGCATCTGGTTTTCTCAAAAAGACACATTATCTCCTCATTTGCAGTTTACTGTTAATTTGTGAACTATTTAGTGATAATCAAAGAAGGTGATACTTCATCTTCATTTGGTTCAGAGAGCAGATTCAGTCAAGTATAAGATGTGGCAGAAATGCATCTAGCAATTCCTTATCAAGTAGCAGCATCTAAAAAAGATACTCCTAAGCAATTGTTTCTCTGCTTTGGCTCTAGGCTGGCACAGGGGGACAGAAGCCTTTTGGATGCATGCCTTCTTTTCCGCATGCCTTCCACCCAGTGCAGGAAGATCAAAACCATTTCCTATTGTGTTTGGATATCTGCATAAATTTCAAGTCAAAGCAGCAAGTAAATCCACAAACAAGGGCAACAGATTTACCTCTGAGTCATCTCCTTAAGATAATGCAGAAATAATAGCCTGATTGGAATATCTCTATCTCTTTATGGATAAAAGAATGGATATGTCCAGAGGCCTCCCTTTGAGTGGCTTCAAGGGAGAATTTGGCTCCTGATGCCCTAACCTAACATAGCCTAGCATATTTCTTGTCACACTGATAGCCATCTGTCAGCCTGGCCTGATGCCTGTTCCCAAGGTATGGGTCACTCTTTGCAGGGACCAGAGTGGTGTCTGCTCAGGTTAGGTCCTGGGAGCCAAGTTATACAATCTATGAGCGCAAACACAGAGAATGTGAAGCACAAACTGCAGAGACCTCACTAGTCAAAATGCAGAGATTAAGATGTTTGACTCTTTCGTACCCGAATTTTTTTTATTCTAAAGGAAAGGTACAGGCAGGAATGAAGGCGAGTAGACAGGCAGGCAGGCAGGCAGGAAGAACAAGGAGGAAAAAGCATTTTATTTATTTTTGTTTAGTCGTTCACATTGGTTGCTTCCCCCCAAGACCTAGGACTTGATCCAGCGGTTTGCGGCTTGCTCCTTGGGAGCTGACTGACCCAAGCAGTGCTGCACCAGGGGGCGCCCATACCTGGAATTTTTATGTGTTAAATATAGAATGACTCTCAGGCTGTGACTGATAATTTTTTTTACTGAACTTGCTTTAAGGTCAATATATGTTTGGGGGACAAAGAATAACTATGTAGATTCCGTTATAATACGAAAGTCCCTTATTCCTAAACATAAAAATTAATTCAATAGTCATTGAAAAGCAGAAATAATATAAAAATACCAAAAACCACAAAAAACTCCTTTTTCTTTAAATTTGTTTCTTAATGGAGGAATAAATTAAAATATATTTCCCAGAAGGAATAGCAAATATTTTATATATACTATGACATGATTGACACAATACCGTATGTCATTATTGTGTATAATAATGTATGGATACATAAATGAGATCTATGCATATTTGATTTAATGTATTCTTTAGCAGTTTAGATCTATGTTTCAACCGAAATAATGTTGCATTTTCAAAGGAGAGTAAAATATCTCAAATGAAAAAAAAACGTTATTTTGGTGCTAACGCACTGCAGTGATTGGTTTATTCAGTGTCTGTGTTTAGAACCATAGGCGATTGGGGACATAAATGAAAATGTCACTTCTGGAACTTCTGATACTCTTCAAAAAGACTTCAGACATGGAAAATGAAGAGCACGCTTTTCCTTTTACTGTGTAGGTAGGAGCACGTGGGAGTTCACAGTGGGACCGCCACTCTGAGCTGCCGCTTTCTGATGGTGCTAAGAGGTGCCACAGTGGTGACAGTGAATTGGTGGATGACTGCGCGCTGCTGTCATCGCTGTTTCTTCCCTACTCTGGATGCTTCCCTTTCATTTATTTCTTAAGAAAACCTGGGGACCGTGTACTGGGGGTGAGGAGTTAAGTATGAACCAGGCAAGACTTTACTGGTTGCGGTACCTAGGAAACTTGGAAGAAATCTCGTTTAGAAGGAAGCCCACTGAGAATCGAGGGCTTTGACCAAGTCTTCCTTCCTCAATTGGCTAGTTGTCCAGGTTTCTTCTGGCCTCGGGCAGCATTGATTCAACAGTCTGAGAAGAAATGATATTCCTCTTTTCAAGGACTTTGTCTCATCCAGGTGCCTTGAGGTTATTGAGTGCTTCAGGATAACCTGTTGTCACTGGCAAGTGATAAAAACAAAAAGTCACCCATCCCCTCTCCTAGTGACAGGAAATGGCTGCCACTGGTGCTGTGTCAAATGGTCACTCCTGCCTGGTGGATGTAGGTGACCTGCGGCCACAGGCAGGTCATTAGACCGGGAGGTGCCAGATACTCTGGGATTTGGCAGCAGGCCTGTGTTAGTCAGGAACCTGCTGGCTGGGTTTTAGGGAGAACCTGGAGACATCAGCTAATTAGGAGTTAAACTAGGGCCCTGTAGAAGATGCATAAGAAAGCAGTGTGTTCCTTTTATAAGGAAATAGAATCATTCTGAGTAAGAGAATAAGCAAATATCAAATGCATGAACTCACCCTGCATTTCTCACATCCTCCTCTATCCCAGCCTGCCTGGGCCCC
>RJWH01005909.1:0-65386 GCA_004363575.1 Solenodon paradoxus
GTGAGGGGGCTGAGGGGTGTCGGGGTGGGGGCTGAGGGGCTGGCAATGTCTTCTCAAAGAGGCAGCCAGTAGAAGGAGGAGCCCTAAATGATGTTGATCCAGAAAGAACGAAGCATTTGCCAAATCTAACGGCCTACCCACTTCCATAGATCTACACATTAGTGCCACAGTGGCTTGCACAAGAATACAAGTGCTGTTATAGGAAAAGCACACTAGACTTGAAGTCAGAAAATCAAATGATAGTCCTGCTTTACCTCAACCAACCACTCTAGTTTACCTGCCACATTTTTTTAAAAGTTTTAAAATATATTTATTATACATTTAGGAGTGTGTGTGTGTTTGTGTGTTCCTGCTAAGAAAGCAATTTATTCTTATTGAAAATTCAATGGCTAGTAAATCTATAATGGAGAAAATAAGTAAGCATTTTCCATCATATCTCTGCTAAGAAATAACCATTTATGGTGATTTTGTATCGGTTCCTCCAAGGGGTGTGTGTGTGTGTGTGTGTGTGTGTGTGTGTGTGTGTGTGTGTGTATGCACGTGTGTACTTAGCTTATTCTACTGCGTGAATGCATGATATTTTGTTTCACCAACTCCCTTACTGACAGGTTTCTGAGTTGAGACCAGAGTTACTCCATTTTAAAATGTGCTGCAGTGAACACCCTACTATGTGTATGTGCACTTATGCAAACATTTCCATAGGGGAAGTTCCTAGAAATAAAGTCACGGGATTAGAGAGCCTACCCACTTAAAATTTTAATAAAAATTATTGAATCGATTCCTAAAAATGACATATCAATTTGTACTTTCACTAGCACTGTGAGAAACTGTTTATGGTTTTCTTTTTAAGAAACACAAAAATAAAGACAAAATTGTTTCAGATAAAATCTACATAGTCTCAGGCCACAATATTCAAAAAATATGATGTGTCTGAGGAGAGCAATGCTACAGCTGCCAGTTGTCAGGACAAGCACATATCACAAACATGCCTTCTTGAACATTTAATTGATTTCTAAGACTCCTAAGCATGCTTGAAAAGGAAAACTAGGGCAGAATTTATATGACTTCACATTAAGGGAATAAGCTAAATGGAGAAAATAAAAATGTGTCATTGTTATTTTGGGGGGAAATCATCTCCAGTTACAATACTTTGTTTCAAGATCAGTGTTACTGAGAATGCTATAAAGTAAAAGAAATTAGTCTCCTATAAGTGACAATTCTATTTTTTCACCAAATACCTGTACTTGGGAAAACCAATTAACTAACAAATTTGAGTGAAAAAGATACATGCCTTTAAAAATATCAATTCTTATATAGTTTAAACATTTAAAATACTGTATGAGTTTATATGATTTTTTGTATTTAATAGTGAGGAAATATAATGGATAATATATAAGTAATTATGCATTAGTTAATAATGAATACTAGTAACTATCAGCCTTGTTAGTAACAACCCAAGCATTATGTTACATGATTTACAAGCATTATCTCATTTAAACCTTATTATGTCCCTATAGGTAAGTATTGCTATTATCCCCTTTTATAGATACAACGCATAATTTTTCCCAGATAAAGCACTTTAATCATGGGCACAAATAGAGATGCTTTACATAGTGATTTATAATGCTTCAAAGCATCTTAAAGTTCATCTATGATTCAGTTCTCCCTTGGAAGAGGATACTAATTGATTACACCTTGGATATTGTGAGGATTACATGTGAGCACATTTGTTTGAAAATGGCAAGGAGAATTTTCAACATGGTAGATCCTCCCATGCAAGGTCAGCCCAGGAGGCTGGAATCCTGCCCACAGGATGGACCTGCTTCACTTCTTGGTTAATGTCCAAACGGACAGAACAAGGTTCTATGCTTGAAAATTTTTCTTGATGTAGAAGAGAGTCTCAACAAGCTCTTAACAAGCAAATATATTCTTGGTGATTGTGGATAAGTTAAGCCATAGTGAGGATAATTTACCTCATTGATGAATTATTGTTGGACAATTGATGAGTTGCATTATAATGTTAGAAAAAGGGATAATAACACCCCAATGTAGAGTAAAACCAAAATTACATTTACAGGGAAGGGATCCATGAAGAAAAAAAAAACTTGCAAATCTCAGTAGGTTCATGCTGTGCACGACATATGCAAGAACTTTGGAGGTTTGTGGAA
Source organism: Solenodon paradoxus (assembly GCA_004363575.1). NCBI lineage: Eukaryota > Metazoa > Chordata > Mammalia > Eulipotyphla > Solenodontidae > Solenodon > Solenodon paradoxus. Next base: position 2,169 of record RJWH01005909.1, read on the forward strand.
GAAAAAATGCTATCACCAAGACAAAGGAAGAGAAGGGAAAAATTGATGCTAATGCCACTTAAGTATAAAAGTATATTGTGTGTGTCTTAGAATATCGATTCTGAACAATACTTCATCTGTATCCCAGTTTATCTGTAACAAAGGCGCCATCTTTGTAATATATTGAAGTCTCAGAAAAAGAGAAATTAGAGGGACGATGATAATGAAAACGATAATTGATGCAATTTGATCAAAAGAAATGAAGTAGAGATGAAGCATTTTATAGTGAAACCTAAAGGAAAGAATATTGAGTATTACTGGTGTCATCTTTGCTATATAATGCATTTACAAATTAGAATTCATCTACATCTGCCAGTTTTCCATTTGAGTATTCACAATTTACTAAAATCTACTCCTGGTGCACCCAGGGGAAGTAGCAATTGAATCGATGGCCTCTGAAGGATGCAGGCCATGTGCCCGGGGTCAAGTCCCGAGTCGGGCAGGAGTAGGGGGCAACCAGTGTGAACAACTAAAATGGAAATTAAATGGAGTGCTTCTTCATTCTCTCTCTTCCTACCTGTCTACTGACAGCCTTCATTCCTACCTGTATCTTTCCTTTAAAACAAAACAAAATCCTCTTTTCCTAAACAAAATATTTAGTGTCCAATCATTGCTTTATCAGAAAAAAAGATTCCCTAAGAAAGAAATAGCTTAGAAATTAATTTCTGAGCTTTTAGATTTCAAGCTACCCTCCTTTTCAGGACCCTTAATTGCTTTCTGTCAAACCGAGATGTTAATCTGAGATGTTTTCAGGATGCTCAAGTTCTTGCAAGTGTTATAACTAAAGTAGATTCACAGCTGTGCAAAGAACAACCTTTGAAGTTACTATGCTTTGCTGGTATCTCAAATGTTTTGCTTTGATCTATAGGCACAATTTTTTCCTAGGAAACTTTCTTGTGATTTTTAAAATTTTCTATTACCAAGTATTTTTATTCTATAATGTCCATATTTTGTATGAATTAAGAGTGACACACATAGGCACATTTTCTGTCAATTGTGTTGTCTTTGGTAATATAGAAGTAAGAGACATAATGCCACTGAAGTTATATAATTTCTTTAAAATTCTCATTACAACCAATGTTAATTAGTCATTTTATATTTACTTTTTTATTTCTGCCTCCTGGGATTTGAATAAGAAAGATGGAGTCATTTGTCTCTAAACACTTTGTAAAATAAGAAAGAAACAGGAAAATGCAATTTCTTGATGAATTTCATTCTTTTAATTGTTACAGTAGAGGTTTGCAGAAGTTTTGTATTAATATATTTAACAAAAAATACATGTTTAATATTTAATGAAATAATTATATTGCACATGAAGTATTTTTATAAAATGTGATGAGGAGAGAAGAGGAAAAAGAAAATGAGAGAGGGAAAAAGAGAAAATTTAGCAAGAGAAGACTGAAGTAAAAAGACTAAAGACCAAACTCAAGGGAAACCATGAAAGAAAGAGAGGTAGATAAAAGAAATGAAAGGAAACAAAAAAAGAAAAAAGATGCTGCATGAAGCGATTATTTCTACAAATCTTACCATAGTTGTTGCTATTATTTAAACATATATATGCTTTGATTAAGTGTCTTTATTTTCCTGGACACATGCAATAGTAAGAAAGAGTAGTCCTAAATGTTTTTCTTTCTTGTAACTATATTTTAAGAGAAATAGGCTTTTAAATGTGGTATCTCCTAAGGTTCCTGAAGATAAGGGCAATGCAGTGTAGTTACTATTTATGGTTAAATAAAGCATAGCTTCTGTAGATTTTCCTACTCTGATATTTGCTGTGAAGGTGTTCCTATATTTGTTTATTCTAAAAGATAATTGAATAGCTTAGGGGATACTTGAGATCCACCAATGAAAGGTGTTAAACATCTTGAATAAATGAATAACTATAGATTTTTATCTACAAAAACTATTCCTATCTTGGAATCACCTCTGAAAAACTAATGTCTAACTCTTCCAGAGGGCAATGAATACATTTGGAGTAAGTTTACAGCATGGCATTAAAATGTATAATAATCAAGTCTCTAATCATAATACAACCATCTTTAGTAGTTTTTATGTTTTGAACTCAGTTTTACTACCTGGCAATTACAAAGGCTCTTATCAGTACTCAGCTTGCTGCATTCACTTCTGATTATCTGGGCAATAGTTTTTTAATCTATTGCCTAACTTGAGCACACACATCTATATGGTGTAGATGCATGGTGTCTGGCATATATATAGACTATCTTTAAAACAAGCATTAGCACTGTGATTTGGATCTGAACTTAAACTGCTTTTTCGAGGTTTCCTCTCCGTAAGATGGTGACCCTTTGAATATTAGCCAGCTACTTGCAACATTGTGTATTCAGGCTAATCCCACGTTAGGCTTGATGAAGTTTGCTCTTTTTACTCCCTGTGTGTTGGGTTCACACAGCAGAAGTAGCTAGGGATCAAGACAATGGCCACATGACACTGAAAGTCAACTGCTGAGAAACATGGAACCAAGTCTCACCTTCTCTATAAAAAAGGGTCGAGAAGATTCTAAATGCAGATGAGGATCCCAAGAAAAGTAACCCCAGATAGAAGCACTACTTGGACAAAGTATGGCTGATACTTATCTAGCTCGTTTTCTCCTTAGAGTAGAAAATCGGAGATTGTTAAATGTTCAGCATGGCTGCTCCTGAATACAACGTCACCTTTCACTCACTTCTGGCGACTGTTCTTTTGTTGCTGTATCCCCTACATAATTGTTAGCATATCACAGGCGAGCACAATGGTAAATAGTGGGTGGACCCTTCCTCCCAATATGCAGACAATACCTGCCTGGCTGGCATCATTTAATTCAGTCATTAACCCACTTTTATATGCTCTTTTGAGCAAAAGAAAAGCTCTTATGAACTTAAAGATGAAGATGTTTTTCAAATTTCATTTTCTGGTCCAAGATGTTCCGGTCAGTCTGAAAATGCTTAGGAAACAGGCAGAAAGAAAGGCCTTCCAGAGTCATAAACAACCCAAGGTCTCATTAGAGTTAGCAACACCTGTAACCTTTGTCAATCTACAGTACTGAGACCCTTACAGCAACTGACACAGATGAAGAAAAATGAGTATATTTCAAGCAATTTTCCTGATGGGTCAGGGAGATTCTTCTAAATTATGGTGATTTTCTAATCACAGTCAAGCAGCCCTTTTTTACCCAAGTGAGAGAGGTCTGGGGGTGAGCGCAGATGCCCTAGCTCCCAATATTTACAAGTTCTTTTTTTCTTGCCCCCGAATCCCTCTGAAGTAGTTGCAGTAGTTTTCTTTCTGATCTTCCTGCCTCCACTAGTTTCCCCAGCCTATAGACAAGTCTTTATTTATCGTATTCTCTTCTCCTAGGATACCTACCCTCGACCAACTGCCCACCCCCACGCTCCTCTGTTAATACCTTATCCATCAAAGATTAAAATGTTATCTCCCAAAAAGATGTATTGAAGACTTGGTCTCCCACATACATGTGAATGTAAATTTCTTTGGAAACAGGGTCTTCACAGATGACCAAGTTAAGATGAGGTCATTAGGGTAGAACCCAATCTAATCTGTGTCCTTATAAAGGGGAAATTTGGACACAGATGCAGGCCTGCACAAAGGAAAGATGATGTCAGGACGGTCATGTGACAACAGAAGCCGGGATTTGACTGATACAGCCACAAGCTAAGGATTTATGGCCATCACTAGAAGTCAGGAAGAGGCAATGAAGGTTCTACATTGAGTTTCAAAGGCAGCAAAGATAGCTCTACCAACACCTTAATTTTGCATGACTAGCCTCCAGAACTCTGAGACATAATTTCTGCCATTTTAAGCCATCCTGTGTGTGGTATTTTACTATAGTAGTCCTAGGAAACTAATAATTCATCTTCAAGGCCCAGTTCATATGGCACCTAGTCCATTAAGCTTTCCCTGGCTTTAATCTGTTTAAAGTAATCTCTTCGAGTTCTTCATTAGCCTCATAATATTATTTTAAGAACATGCATTTATGTCTACATTTTTGTATTAAATTGTGAGCTCTCTGACACAATTCTTTACCCAATTTAATATTTTTGTCGCTTTCAGAATACATAACTCTATATGGAAAACTTCTCTTAGATGTTTATTGAACTAAGTGGAATGGAATCTGTTTTTAAAAATATCAATGACAAACAAAAACCCTAATTTTAGCTAATCTATTATCACTTGTTAACCGATTCATCATTTCTGCAAGAACTTTCAGAAAAAATACAGTAGAAAATTGAGGAAAGGACAATAACAGCTAATTCTCACGATAAGATAAAAATTTAGAAATTATCATATTACTCATAATTAACCAAGTAAAACAAATTAGCATTTTTCACATCTTAGATAAATAAAAGATCCAAATTTGGTAAACATACCCCATTGACATAGATTTAATAAAACTAGTATTCTCATACATAATTAGTGAGGCTGTAAATTAGTATCATGTCTTTGCAAAGTAATTTGAAAAATATCTACCAAAATTTTTAATGCACATATCTTTGACTAACAACTCTGCTGCTAGGAATTAATCCTTTAGTAATATTCATGCAAGTTCTTAGAGATATATGAACAACTCCATTCAAGTCAAAATTATTTTAAATAGCTAAAAATAATTTGGCAAACATTAGTGTGAATGAATAAGAGACTAATCAAACAACTTATGCTTCATCCATAACATGGAATATTATTCATTCAGTCCATAGAAAGAACAGAATAGAACTACTGGGGCTCATAGAAAATAATCTCTAATACATGTTATAAGAGAAAGCAGCTAGGGTGCCCTAGTGAAGTAGGGGTTTGGTCAGCTGACTTCGGCCAACGCAGTCCACATACATCCCAAGGACCTGGGTTCACAACCCAGGGCTGGAGAGAACAACCGAGATGAACAACTGGATAAAATAAAGTGCTTCTGCCTCCTCTCTGCTCACCTTCATTTCTGCTTGCACTTTTCCTTAAAAAAAAAAAAGAGAGAGAGAGAAAGCAGCAAAAAATACACAATATGCTTCTATTTGGGAATGTATAAATAGATGCATAGTCTTATATATTATATGATGACCTTGTAATTATATGCAAGAAATCAATAATTGTAATTGTATTTGAGAGAATATTAGAAGTCTCAAAAGAGGTTTCATTTTATTTGATATTTGTGTATAATTGGAAATTTTACAAGAAGTATGTGCAATTATTTTCAATCTGAAAAATGAATAACATTTTCTGGGACATACCTTGGTGGAGTAGCGGTTAAGTCAATTACGGCTGAAGGAGTGCAGGCCATAAACCCCCAGGTTTGAGTCCCAGGTCCTGGGGTAAACAACTAGTGTGAACAACTAAATAAAAATAAGAAGTAAAATGCTTCTTTCTCCTCTGTCTTCCTGACTGCTTGCTCACCTTCATTCCTGCCTGTACCTTTCCTTTAAAAAAATAAAAAGAGCTAAAATAATGTGACATGCCTTTGTGGCTCAGGCAGCTGAGATGCTGGAGTGCAGATCACAAAAAGTCCAAGGACTCAGGTTCAAGATGGGGTGGGGTTGGGGGGGTGAGGTGAAAAACCAAAATGAATACATAAATGTACTTCCTCCTCTTCCTTCCTTCATGAAATACTTCTTCCTTTTCTCCCTTTCTTCTTCTCTTTAAAGGGGAAAGGTAAAATACTATATGTATATAAGATTTAAAATAGTATTTTATATACACTTCAACATATTAATTTTTAAGTACTGACACTGGAAAGATAAATGAATTTTTGGGCAAAGGTTTGAAATGATTAAGTACAGTTAAATTTCTCTTTTTTCCTTGTGTTTAATCTATTTACACACTATGGTAATTCTCTGCTGTAGGACATCATCATAGGAAAGCTCCTCTACTCCATATCTTGAAAGATTGCTATATAGAGATTCAAGGGGTATTTCTAAACTTTTGTTTACAAAAACTGTTGCCCCCTCAGAAAACCCATCTCCTAGTAATACTTATCAGGTCAGATACTGTCAATAACAGCATCGAACTTTGGTGATTTTAATCGAGTTTTCTAAGCACTGAATGAAAGCACTTTAGAATAACCATTCTTTATAGTGGAGGAAGAAGAAACAGAACAGATGGTTAACATGAGCAAATTCTTGCAGCATTCAACATGTTGTTACTAATTTCCAATTCCTTCTCCTTAAGAACTGGGGGAAACTCTCAGCCAGTGTAGCTTGAAAAATGGTGAGATGATTTAAATCTTTCTTGTTGGTCTTACTGAACTTCCTCTATATGTCCTGCCTAGGTTTCATATTTTGATACCTAAGTTCTTATTCCATTAGAGATGCTCTTAGATTCCCTTGCATAATAGCAAATATTTACACCAAGTTCACTTTGTACCACCTTGCTCAAAGTCTTTATATATTCATTGAAGTTTCACAGCAAACCCCATGAGATGGATACTATTAACGGTGTATTAAACAGATAAAAAAAATACGGTATAGTGACCTTAAGAACTTGCACAAAGTCACACAGCTAATAAGTGGCAGAAACTGAGGATTCATACTCTATGGATTAACTACTACGTTGTATTGCTTTTCTAAGTACTAGGTAAATTGATCACAGAATTCTGAAGATTTGTTCCCTCCAGTTAGCCCAGAAAAAAACCCATTTCTATTCCTTTTTTATCCCCCACCTATCCTGTTTGGCATCAATTAGGTTGAGGTGGGGTAAGACAATATGTGTATAGAAAGTTAGACCACAGAGCTGCTATCTCTGTGTTTGCTTTACTGATGAAATCAAGACTGGTGAGAATTTACATGTGCAAAGGTGCGTGTAACTGATTTAAACCTCCCATTTTCTTATATCCTTAATTCTTAAGGCCTAGCAAGTTAATAAAAATTATAGTCCTATTTAAGTGTCAGGAAATGAAAATATGTAAAAGGTCATACATATTCCCTGATCTAATCATTAGGTCATACTCTTCTTTGGTAACTTACTCATTTTTTTTAAGTAGTCTCATTGAATTTTAATGGACAATATATTGCTAGTCAGGGGGAAAAAAGTCATTTTGAAAAATATATTTAGTGAATCCAGGAGAAAAAAATATTTGCTGTCTCTTCCACAGCAGAATTTTTCCTTGCTTTTTGTAAACTGAAACAAGGCAATATGTAATAATCAATGAAAAACAGATTTACTTCTTTCTAGGATTGAAAAATACAACTCAAAAAGATTCATAGTATGAATGCTGACACTATATTTCCATGAAAAGTCACCTTTCCGTCACTGATTAAAAAAAAATACATCCTGAAAAGATTTTGAATATCTACTTTAAAAAACTCACAATTAAAAATGTTGAATTATTTTTAGCGTATACAAACATTTTATTTTTGTGCAAGATTGCCCTCTTGTGTTTTCTCTAGTTAAGTCATTATTTTTATCAATTTAATATGTAGTTGTTCATTTTTATCATCTAAGATGAGCTAATTATTAAAAAATTGTAATATTCTATATTCAAAACCATACTGATCAAAACTTAGTTAGTGTTATAGCTTGTGGTACACTTTATACCTTTAAAGCACTGAATCAAGTTATAAAATACTATGGATTTTTTTTGTAAAGCAAAGTTACCTCAACAAATAGTAAATTAAAAAATGCTATGATCTAAAGTTAAGAAAAACTAAACACTAAAGAAAAATTTAGAATAATGTTAAGGAATACTAAAACCCAAATACTAAATACTAAATACTAAAACCCATGTTACCAAGCTATGGACAATGCAGTCAATTAACACATTAACATAGGTCTGACTTAATATCCTTGCAGTCAGTTTCTCCCTTTAGTTTACTTAGCCGTTTGTGTATGTAAAACACTGTTGATGTTCTTAATTATTTTGAAAAAAATGTCCTTTATTAAATTAGCAAAGCTTTCTTTTTAATGTTGCCTCCTTATGACAGTTACACTCATAAGGTGCTGCTGGAAATGTAATCTGGCATGCCCCTTTTTTGCAAATCAAATTGATAGCATGTATTAACAGCCTAAACCAAAGGAGGAGAGTTCATATAAATTCCAAGGACTGGGGTTTGCAGCCTGGGTCAGGGGGAACAACTAAATAAAAATAAAATAAAATGTTTCTTCCTCCTCTCTCTTCACTCCTGCCTACTCCTCTTCATCCCGTCTGCACCTTTCCTTTTAAAAAAAAAGATGATTAAGTTTGCTTCTAAGAATTTATTTCAAGAGCATAATCCTAAGTAACCCCACTTCCACCAATTTTGTTCCTAAGCTGCTCATTATGTATCTATATTTATACATACATATATATGTGTACACACACACACATACACTAAATAACAACTGAAACATGGCCATGTGCTGAATTAGCTTAGGATATGATCATACAACAATGATTAAATTTTTAATATAAATGTATAATAACATGAATTTTTCCATGTTGTATTAATTTTTTAAAACGATAAGATATAGGTGTGTGACTATATGTATCACAAAACCTTAAAAGCTATTCTCAAAAAACTATACACAAAGACTAAAATGAAATGCATCACAATATTAATAGCAGTTGTAATTTGGTTGTGGTGGCTTTTTTCTCTATTTTTCACTTCTCTGTCTTTTCCACGTTCTTTATGGCTATAATATGTGAAGTTCCCATGTTCCTAATATCAGCAGAATAGAGATGCTGCCCTCTCTTCATGAGATCAGGAATTCTATGGACTGTTCAAGTTCAGAAAACTTTTGTAAAGAAAACCAAGACTTCAGCAACTAGTTTAGGAGATGGTATCCTTTCCCACTAAAAAGGTGAGAAAGGTCTTTGGGATGAATATTTTCTCTCTCAACACTTTGTTATTTGGAAGAGAAAAATAAGAAATTGGTGATGGATTACTTCTCAAAACACATAAAAGAACATACAAAGCAACAATCATGTCCTACAAAATGATCCAAAGAGTCAGAAGATGAATGTAAAGAATGGCGGAATAAAAGGAAAAATGGTCACAAAATTTCTCCTCTGGCCATCACAGGACCTTCTCTGCTAGATGGTATCTAAAGGGCTGGTCTTCCAACCTGCAGTTTAGCAACAAGCCTTGTCCCCTGACCTGTCACCCCAGCAAGAGTGATCTTCAAAAAGAAAGCCTTAGACTGATTCCCAGTGCCATTTAGGTAAGCCCTAAATTCCTTATGGTGGCTTTCTGTTTATTTACATTTCTCACTTCCTCTTCTGCTTCATCACTCTGCCTCTTCAGCAGCCTGGTCTTCACCAGACTTTACCTGGGGTTTGCCACCAGGTTGGGCCCACTCTGTCACTTATCTAGTGAACTGCTGCTTACTTTTCAAGCCTCTGGTTAAATATTGCCTTCATTGGAAAAACATAGCTGTTCCCCCCTAAGCCCCTTTCCATGTGCATTTTTTTCAGGGAATATATATATATATATATATATATATAGAGAGAGAGAGAGAGAGAGAGAGAGAGAGAGAGAGAAAGAGAGAGGAGAAATATAAATTTATATATTATATATTTATATAATTATTAAAATATATTTTCTATTTAATAATGCAATGAACTTTATGCAGCTGCTAGCAGAAAACACTACAAAACTATACTCTTCTTGAATTTGACACCATCATAATCACTGCTATTACTGTCATAGACCTTTCTGTATATTACTACAGTATCTGGTTTAATTGTCTTTTTTATCTAGAATGTAGGCTCCATGATGCAAGGGCAGAATCTGCCCTGTTCTCTCTAAGTGTCGACAATGCCTAACAAAAGAACAACAAATGCTGACTGAAAGAATGAGTAAATAGATAAGTAACAGAGCCTGATTTTATTTAATTTCCCCACAACTTTCTTTAAAGAGATACTCTGCTTAATGCAAGTGCATATCAAATAGAGATGAAGTACTTTGTGCTGGTGATGGTCCTTGACAGAGCTCTACTGAGTTCTTGGTTCATCACTGAAGTCCTGAATTGTGTCTTCAGTTAACTGCTATATATATGCATGCATATACATCAAATGATTTTTCAAATTAAAATTTCAAGCCTATGGAAATAAAAGATGATATATTGATACCTATCCATGCTTCTAGTAATCATCTTAAAAAAGACATTTTAAATCAACAATAATAGGGGAATAAATTAATTATGATTCATAAAATAATTATAAATATTTAAAGACATGGGAAATGTTTATATAATATTACATTTTTTTTAAAGTATACAAACTGGTGTGCCCTAGTGGAGTAACAGTCAGGTCAATCACCTCTGAAGAATGTAGGTCATATATCCCTGGGTTCAAGTCCCAGGCTTGTGGGGAACAACTAAATGAAAAATAAAGCATATCTTCCTCCTCTCTCTTCCTGCATGATTGCCAACTACTACCTTCATTTCCTTAGGGGGAAAAATGTATACAAACTATATACACACACTAAGCTGACCTCTCTCACATGAAAAGAAATGTACATATATTTTTACATAATAAAATGGAAATTCATCAAAATATATTGATTATTTCTGAGGATTATTGCAAATCAAGTATTTTTCTTCCTTACACTTTTCAGCTTTTCCCTCAGAATGAGCATGTAATTACTTCTGTAAAAAAACAGGAGTTATCTATAAATCTTTTTTTAAATTGATTTTACTAAAGGAGTATTTCATTTTAACATTAACTAAATTTGAGGTATACATGATAGCAAATTTACATCTGTATGTAGTGTGTAGTTTACTATTTCCTTTTTTTGCCTTCACTTTACAATTAATCCCTTATCCTGTTTGCCTCCACCCCTCCCCACCTTATCCTGCACCCTCTGATTTGCTTCCCCGCACCTCTGCTGCTTGAATTAGTTCTTTCTTTTTTTTTTTTAAGTCTATTATTGCTTAATTTAGTTCTTTCATTTGCTTTCTCTATACACCTCATATGGGTGAAATCACACAATGTTTGCCTTTTTCCTTCGGGCTTATCTCACTAAGCATAATTGTCTCCAAGTCCATTCATGCTGCCTTGGATGACAGGATTTCTCCATTCTGATGACTGCATAGTACGCCTGTGTGTGTGTGTGTGTGTGTGTGTGTGTGTGTGTGTGTGTGTGTACACATACCACATCTTCTTTATCCACTCATCTGTTGATGGGCATTTAGGTTGTTTCCAGCTCTTGACTATTATAAATAATGCTACAATGAACATGGGGGTGCATATATCTCTGTGAAAAAGTATTATTTTTTAGGGTAAATACCTAGTAGAGGAATAACTAACTGGATCATATGGAATTTCCATTCTCAGCTCTTTGAGGAATCTCCATTCTGTTTTCCAAAATGGTTGCATCATTTTACACTTCTACCAACAATGTGTAAGAAGAGTTTGGTTTTCTCCACATGTTTGCCAGCACTTGTTTTTTACTTTACTGGTTTTTTTTTTTTCTTTTTTTTTTTTTTTGATGATAGCCATTCTCACCATTGTGAGGTGATATCTCATTGTTTTTATTTGCACTTCACTTATGACAAGAGAAGCAGAACATCTTTGCATGTATCTCTTGACCCACTTGTATGTCATCTTTAGAATGGATTTTAATTTTTAATTTTAATTGAATTTTTTTGTTGTTGTAGAATTTTATGAGTTCTTTGTATATTTTGGATATTAACCCCTTGTCAGAAGCATGATGGGCAAGTATCTTCTCCCATTCAGAGCCTTTATGTTTTGATGTGAGTTTCTTTGCTGTGGAGAAGCTTTTTAAAAATAAATATAAGGTTAATTGTGTTATGCAAGCAATTGTTTCACAATTTTTTTAAAACTAAAGGACAGGCATGAATTTTTCATGCAGTACATGTATATTTTATTTTAAAATATCTTCTATTGAATAGATTTAATAATGCAATGACCTTTTATGCAAATGCTACTAGAAAACAATAAACATCTTGAATTTGACTTCTCAAACATTCTTTAGTATTTTTCCTATTTCTCAGAGAAAACAATTTGTTAAAGAATATTTATGAAATAATTTGGAAATCAAATTAATGCACATGTTATGCCAGGTAAAAATAAAATTACATTAAAAAATAAAGACTAAAGGATAGGTTAGAGGCAATTAAACAATCCTATGGCTACTTGAGGTGGATTAAAGAAGAGGCTAGCTTTGACTTGCCACAGAATTCCTTCTGGAAACAGACCATAAGCAGCAGTTCAGACAACTAGTGTGGGAACCTCCCTTACCTACACCACCTATATCTCAATGGAACTAGGAAGTTGCTTTTTCTTTTGCTTAACAATAGGCCCAGTTGATAAGCAAAACTGTCCTCCTCCAAAGCTTCCTGAAGTGCAGAAAGGCTAAGAAGATCAAAGGACTCATTAGCCACAGCCTGAACTTCAAAGCTCTCTCCTTTGGGAACTCTGAGAAGCATCTGGGAGTTTATAGATTACTTAGATTTCCATTACTGTATATAAATACATTACAAATACCTTGGTTATCATGTTCTTTTATTCTCTTATTATTGTTGCACTTTAGATTTTACACTTTTGAATACATATTAAAACAGAAATTGAAATATATGAGGGACTAGAGAGCTGCTCACCTTCCAGGGAGCTCTAACGTTGTTCTTAGCATTACATTCTTTTTGTGCTTTCTAAACCTACTCATATTTCTAAACCTACTCTAATTACTCATATTTGATTTTGTCATATAAAACCCAGAGACATCAGGTTGTTCAAAACCTTGGCATTAGTGACAGAGCAAGGATTTGAGCTCCAGTTTTATTATAGACACTCCTTCACACCCCACCTCCACTATATACATCAGGAGAAGCTCATCGCATTTTCAGACTCAAATAGGTCTAATTGAAATAAGAGTAAACCCAGGCCCTTTCCAGTCACTGACTCAGAACTAGACTGGTGACCCAATTCCTGCCTGGCTTCTAACCACCAATTCACATCATATACTTCACAGGCTTCTTGTGAGAACTAAATGAGCCACTGCTTCTAACACACTTATTATATGGTAGGCCCACACTAAATGCTAGCCATGACTCTCATGATTATCAATTATTATTATCAGGAAAAGGCATGTTTAGAGGAGGATAAAGAAGAGTGGTGTGACCTAAGCCAAGGGTAGACTTTCCAGAAGGGTAGAGCAGGATCAAATGCACAGACAAAGAAAGTGACATCAGAATTGAAAAGGGTCTAAATGGTCTCACCTTTAGGATGTAACAGGTGTCTTCTGCCAGCGAGGTATTAGAAGAACTAAAATGAAAGCCAATCAACTGACTGAGGAGGAAACTTGCACCCGAGTGAAGAGTGTGTCACAGAAATAGAAGATCAGCAGTGTCACTGTGCTGCAAAGGAGAAAGAGAGGCTTGATAGCAGAAAAGACTCCAAATGGATCATATTTATAAACTCTGAGACAGTAGCTAACAAAGACACTGCTAAAAATTCAGGAGAGAGACGATGACAGGAGAGATCCCAAAGGAGACTGAAAGACAGTGCACAGGTGGAAGGAGGCATTAGTCTTGAAGAATCAGACCATCTCCTAGCCTCTAAGATGCGGGGGAGGTAAGTGTAAGTTCACAAACAGGCGCATTAGAGGCATGGGGAATGAAAGTTGAGGGAGTACAACTACGGGAACAGGTTACTTTTCTTAATGAAATAGAGGCAGGGTCATCTGCTGAGAAAGAGTGTAAAGCTAACAGTGGTATGAGGTGTTGGATGGAGGTAACCTGGAAGGCAGGCAAAACAATTCTAGAACATTGCCAGCTGGGGGCATAACTAAATTAGAGACCAAGAATTTTTGATGGCATTAATATGTAGGAATACATTATCTCCAGCACCTCACACCAGCTCAAATGGAGCTATAAGAATGAGTCTGTCCATGTCTTCAGTCAGATTATGAAAGTAATGGAAATGGGAACCAACCATGTAAACATAACCCTCTCTGGTTGCTTGTACTACACGAGGCCTCAGCTCTAAAAACAATGCCTCTGCCTACCATTGGGACTGCCAGCTACTGTTCTTCAAGGGAAAGAAGGTTAAAAAATAGACTGTCACATAAACTCCTTCCAAATTTGAAGGGAAGAATCAAATCATTAAAAGAGTTTACCAGTGGAACACCACAGTGTTCCAGGATTACAGGAGGAAAAACAATATACTTATATTCATCCTTTGATTAAATTCCATAGTCCTTAAATTCGATGTATGCCGTTTCTTTCATTGAGGATAAAACGTAGTTAAGGACACACATAGTCAAGGCTTTATGTATAATAGATAGGATTAGTAGGATTAAGAACCACATGACATGTAAAATAAAACTACAAATATTTAAATTATTCAGTATGTGTGCCTATGGAACATAACATGTCATCCTGCTGATTGAAGAGAACTTAAAGCATCTCTTCATTATTAATATCATTCCCACAGTTACCTTTCAGTTAGACACACAGGTAGTTTCTCCTCAAAACCAAGACAGTACGAGAAAAATGTCAGCCGTTAGAAGTATTAGAAAGGAACATTTCGTCTTCCAAATAAACTTCAGGAAGTTGCTTTAGGATATTGTTTTGAAATAGCTGTTGGTTATTTTAATTGATTTAATGTGTCCTTTCTTCTAAAAAAATAAAGGTGTGCCCTTTCATTGTTCAAAAGAGAATAAATATAATAGCAAAAATAAAATAAAACTGACTTGTATCAAAGAATTTTACAAAGCAATGTAAATACCAATTATCCAGACAGAGGAGTATCACTGGTTATATCTCCCCTGCTCTGAGATCATCCCTTCCTATGAAGTCATTGCCCATGGATGTCTTTTCAGAGTCTCATAGTAGGCAAATATGCCTAAAGTAAGAGAACCAATCTTTTTTTCTAAGTCTAAAATAATGTTATCATCCTTTAGCCTATTATTCATAAATATGAGTGAAAAAAAGAAAAGATGTTATTAAGTACTAGAAGAGATTTCTTAAGAGAGTCATTTGATTTAGACAGTTGTCACAGGGATTTTAATTCTAGGATATAGAAGAGTCACTGTAGCTAAAGATAGCAGAAATCTTATTAGCTTAGCCGTGATCAAGAAGGTCAGAATTTACTTTGTAATTATAACATTCTTGACTGCTGAATGAGAGGATAACATAATTTGGTAGCAAAACTTAATGAGTCCCCTTTTTTGTGTCAGGGGAATAGACTCAATAAGACAAAGTGAAGAAGACTCAGTCTTTGAACTCAGGGAGGTCTTTACAATTCCCCCATTTCTGAAAGTAACTCTGAGACAACCTCAAGTAAGTCCCTCAGTGTGAAGATTTGCTGCCACTCATTACAACAAAATCGGCGCATTTTTAAGGAGAAGTTTATATTACCAAGTCAATGAGACAGATTTTTTTTTTTTTAATGTAAAAATCACTCTTAAACATGTCTTAGAGAATTGTGTGGAATCATTTTGGCCAGTTTTTCCTGCCAGCCTTGAACAGATCACTGTTTCTATGACTGCAAACCTAGATTATACTTAGAAAAATGTTTGAAAAACATGTATCTTTAAAGAATGTTTGTGCATTTGGAAATGATTTTGTTTTGTACAATATGGGATTGCATTTTACCTATTATATATCTCCTTTATTTCACTCCTATAAAGTATTTAGAGGTTTTACAGTAAGAACCTGTGGCAACATGTTTTCCAAAAATGGCTGCAGTGATATTTCTGGTCCCACCTGCTCTTTAAGAACCTTACTTCTCCATCAAGAGGTGAGATCTGTTTCCCATCCCCTTGAAACTGGAGGAGACTTTGTGAGTTCTAGCTAAAGAGAATGCAGCAGAAAGGATACTGAATGACTTCTAAGACTACGTCAATACAGGTAACGTATGTTGTCTACCTGGCTCTCTCTCTTGGAATATTCACCCTTAGAACCCAGCCATTATGCTGTGAGGCAGTTCATATCAGTCCATACTAAGAGACCACCTGGAGAAATCTAGATGGAGTCAAACTGAGGTTTTCAGTCTGCAGCCTGCAGCCTCCAGCCAGCATCAACCACCAAGGTGAGAGCAAAGAGTTCTTAGATGATTTCAATCCTCAGCCTTTGAGTCTTCTAGTTGAGGTGCTACACATTGTGGGGCAGAAAAAGTCATCTCCGCTGTGCTCTGAATTCCAGATCAGAGAATATATGAGTATAATAAATGGTTTGTTTTATACCACTGTGTTGTGAGGGTAATTTTCAATGCAGCCGTAGTAACTGGAGGAGCCAATATATTATCTATTTCAATTTTTTTTAAGAGGAAGGAAGCAGGCAGGTAGGCAGGAAGACAGAGGAGGAAGTAGCATTTACTTATTTTGTAGTTCATTTTGGTGTTCCCCGGGGCCTGGGGCGCGACCTCATGTTCTTGGACTCCTAGGAGCTGCAAAGTTAAGGCCTGAGCCGCCAGGGCAGGCCTATTTCAATCTTTTAAACAATAACACAGTAATATTCTGTAGTATTTACGTATCATAAGTTTACTTAGCAGTTCTTAAGTGGCTTAAAAGTAGTTTTTTCCAAAGCTGAAATAAATAAGCATATCTATTTGTGCACCGTATCAGTATTTCTATAAAAAATACGAGTTTTTATAAAAACCTATTAACTGAGTTAATACACATAAGATACTGAACAGCGCAAGGCACGTAGTAACACATTTCATCATTTTTATCACTATAAGTTGAACTTCTAGTTGAAAGGTGATAATTTTTCTTTAATATCTTCAGTGGCAAAATTCCTATCAACAGTATTTAACAGCTGTGCTAGCGTGCATCCACATTTTACAGAGTTTAGATTACGGCAAAAAGTTCAAACAAAATCATAGAATTCTCTCTGAAAATGTGTATCTGCCGATACACATCTGACCAGCTCTACAAACTGACCTTTTATAAACTTACTTTGTTTCGTGTGCTGGTGAGTTACACTCCCTGCGTTCCTCTTATAACAGATCTGCTGAAATGTATCTTTAGTGGACTGGCACGAATAGCCTCACGAGCAAATGTGTGCGGCAGCTCTATTCCTTCCGCACACGTTTAGGTCGACAACTTTGGGGTTGGGGGAGCGTGGGGAGATTTGGGACACGTCTTTACCGGGTGCTTCATAAAGCGTGTCACAAGGTGAGAAATGTGCTTCTTAAACTGTTGACTCTCTTCCATTATCTCGCCAATTCTGCTACAGGCATGCTCCCCAGCACCTGTTAATCACATTTGCTTCCAATTCTCCGGGGCGGGGTGACGGGAAAAGGAGAGAGGGAGACAGGGAGACTGGGAGACATTCCACCAACCCGAGCCTCAAGGGGTCAAAGGTTAAGTTTAATTTACATTGCAAACAACCAGGTTTCAACAGTCATTCCCAAATCCCCGTCATTTCACTGCTGACAGTTTAAACTTCCTCCCCTTTTCGATTTTCTTCCCGGATTTGCTCCACTTTTAAGGGAGTGAGGTCCGCGCGCGCGCACACGCACACGCACATATACACACCCTCTCCGGGTCAGGGCAAACGTTAAACTCTCCACCGCGAAGGAAAAAGTATTTTTAGGAAACTTGAATGCCGCCAGGTCAGCAGGCCCGGAGCGGACGGATTCGCGCAGCAACGCAGAGGCGGCGGTTTGGCAGCGGAGCCCATCCCGCCCCAGCCCCGCGTGGCCGGCTCCGCGCGCTGAGGAGCCCGGAAGCCGAGAGGAGAGCGCTGGAGCGGCTGACGCCGAAGCCCGCGGCGACCTCCCAGCCGCACGCCCCACCCATTAGCACCCGGCCTTTCCCGGAGCCCGCAGGAGACACCTTCGTCCCCGCCCCTGCACAGGTCACCTCCCTCCACGCCCCTTTCCCTTGGCCCCGGCAGCCGGCAGGCAGGGAAGTGTCGTAAAGCCAGGCCCAGGAAACTTTACCCGGGGTAACAGCCGAGGCGCTTTACGGCGGCAGCGGCTGAGTGTGAGCCTCGGCGGCGGTGGAGGCGGCCGCGGCGGAGGAAGAGGAGTGGCGGCAGTGGCGGCGGGGACCTGTGCGGGGTGAGCCTCGCGGAGGGGGCGGGGAGGGGCGGCGGGTGACAGGGCTGGCGGGTGGGCCCGGGCGGACGGGGACGGTGGCCGGCTGAGCAGCTGGGCGGCGCTGAACACCGTGCGGGGGTGGGGGGGCGGCGCGGAACTGGGGGGGCCGCTCGGTGAGGGACTGTTTCTGCCTTTGTTCCCCCCACCTCCGCCGCCCCCTGCGCTCCGCGCTTGCTGGCGGGGTCTCATGGCCTCCCCTCTCGGTCTGTGTCGTCTCTAGGATGGCGGAGGTACCGCCTGGGCCTAGCAGCCTCCTCCCACCACCGGCACCTCCGGCCGCGGCAACGGTAGAGCCCCGCTGTCCCTTCCCGGCGGGGGCCGTCCTCGCCTGCTGCAGCGAGGACGAGGAGGAAGACGAGGAGCACGAAGGCGGCGGCGGCGGCGGCGGCGGCAGGAGCCTGGCGGGCAGCGAGGCGACGGTGGCGGCCAAGGGGCATCCATGCCTCCGCTGCCCGCAGCCGCCGCAGGAACAGCAGCAGCTCAACGGATTGATCAGCCCCGAACTGCGGCACCTCCGGGCGACCGCCTCCCTTAAGAGCAAGGTTCTGAGCGCGGCCGAGGCACCCACGACCACGGCCACCCCCGCCGGGGGCCCCAGAGCAACTGCAACAAAAGGGGCCGGGGTACACTCGGGCGAGAGCCCCCCTCACTGCCTCCCCAATAACGCAAGAACTGCGCTCCCCAGCCCGACAGAGGCAGCGGCGGGGAGCGATCCCGCGGCGGCCCGCAATGGACTGGCCGAGGGCTCCGAGCCGGAGGAGGAGGAGGAGGAGGAGGAAGACGAGCAGGTGCTGCTGCTGTCTTCATCCCTGACCGCCGACTGCAGTTTAAGAAGCCCCCCGGGCAGGGAGGTTGAGCCTGGAGAGGATCGGACGATACGTTATGTCCGATACGAATCCGAGCTACAAATGCCCGATATCATGAGACTGATCACCAAAGATCTGTCTGAACCCTACTCCATTTATACCTATAGATATTTTATCCACAACTGGCCACAGCTGTGCTTCCTGGTAAGTGGATGGAATGAAAAGAGGGTGAACCCAGCAGAGAGACCCACACCTTGCAGGGCAGGGAGTGTGAGGGCAGAGAATGGCAGTGGATGTATCCTTCTGCATTTTCATAGTACCTTACGTGATGAAAAGTGCGTGTACACACTCCTAGTTATTTAATGACACTGTTTTGAAGGTAAAACTTCATAATCCGGGTTAACTTGATACTGATGTAAATGCAACAAGCCTGTATGATGCATGTTGTGGGTTTTGTATCCTGTTTACATTAGCTTATAATCATGTTTAACCGTCTTTAATTACCTCCCTCATCCTCAAAGCACTTTGCAATCATTTAATTTGAACATGGTTCTGTTCGGAAACAGGCCTTATTAATCTCTCAATTACAGCCATAATCAGGGAAGAGTGTATGCATAAACATGTTTTGGTGAATATGATTGTCAGTAAACTTGCTGTGGCCACATTGGAGAATTAAGTCTTACAAGCATGTTTTCTAATTATGGGGATTGTTTCCTTTTACTTCAACAGGACAATTAACAGTTGTAGCCAGCCTGCTTTCTGGTGCTCCACTGCAGAAGGCGCTACTAACACTTCTGGTGGCTGAAAGACTCCTGAAACTTGAACAAAATAATACCCTTTTGTGGAATGTAGGAAACGAAGTGTGAAATTGTTACTAACCTATTTTTATTTATTTTTAAAGAAACTGGTCATAGGCCCAAATGCTAGAGAGAACACTGGCTTGTGTGGTTTAATTGATTTTTATTTTTTTGCTTATATGTAAGCAAAAGAGACGACTACCAAACAAGTTAAATAATTATTTTTTTCACTTTAGTACTGGCAGTATCAATAGTTTCTTCACCGTAATATTGGCCAATCTCAATCTGTATGAAACCTTTCACTTAAAATATTGACTGCAGGTATATGCTTTGTAAGCTGTACTCTGAAACAAGTTGTTTCCTTTGAATTTCACTCAAAGGCTATAAGCTTTTAAGGAGTATTTTATGATATGTAAAGAGAAAAGCCACTGCCATTATTTATTGTTTTAGCACTTAGTAATTTCCTGAAAGATGTTTTGATAATAATACTTTAGATGTTCACCTTTTTCGTTCTGTATCACAGTGGTCTTCTGAAAATAGAACCTCAGTAATTGTAGATAATGCAAGTTTTGATATTCCTTGTGTTCACTTTGCTGAACTTCAGTTTAGTATGTTTGTTTGAATTGCGAACTTATTTATATTCTATAAAAATGCTCTTACAGGATTTTAAACCCTTATATCAAAATAGAAGTTCTAAGCTATGTCTATGACAATGAATATGGTAAAAAGATTTTAAAGCATGATTATAAATGTCATAGCTACTGCCACTGAATTGCTACAATTTTTAGTTTGATTGAATTACAAGTCAATCCATAAAATCATACAGTTGAGTCACACTAAATTGAAATAGTATATTTCTGTTAATTCTAGAAAATAGTTGTATATATATGATAGTCAACTTTTGAGTTCTGTTATTACCTAGGCCTCTCTCAACTTATCTGCCATTTTAGATTCAGATAATTTTAATAAACTTGAATCTTGATTTTACATAGACTTCTCCCAATTCAACAGCTAATTTGTACCTTAGCCCTTAACTATTCTGTTGAATGTTAAATTCTGTATATCTAGAAATTGAGATATGCACAAGTGGTTGATCTGTAAGATTTTCTAGTACAAATGTGAATCTGGAAGTGTGGTGTGTAAAACAGTAGTTAAGCAATCAGAAACGACTTAGAACTGGGGCCTTTATATTGGCAGTTTTAAAATTTTAATTCCCCATAAGAACGAGTTTAAAACAAATATGTATGTTTATTTTTAAATTATATCATTTTAGAACTAAAAAATCTTGATGTAATCTAGTTTAGCTTCATTGATTTTTTTTTTTTTTTTTTTAATGAAAATAAGGAATGGAGCAATTTCAAATGTTTAAATCTCCAGTTATTAAATCTCTAATTCTGGTTAAAGCTAGAACCCAGGTTTCTTAGCTTCTCTTTTTGTTAAGAAAGAACCTGAAAATGATATACCCTTGACATATTCAGCAAAGATCATTGTGTCACCAAGTTATACTTCAACAAGAAACGTTTGTTCTTATAAACAATCTCAAGAGATTAGAAACCTCCGAAATGTTCCTAGTTTCCATGGATAACCTGTAGTGGGTCAAATGGAATATATTAGGTTAAACTGTATAAAAGTGCCAGTATCGGACTAACAGAAATCTCTTTTATGAGTCTTACTAATTGCAGCATATGAAAGAAAAGAGTATATACAAATGGAAGACTCTATCAGTTACTCTGCATAACAAATTTATCTCTGCCTCTTTTGAGTTCATGGTATTTTCAGTTGTCAGTGTCATTTTCAAGTTCTTAAACCGGTTATCAGCGAGGTACTATCGTACTTTTATTTATTCAATCTAAATTTAACTTTCTGGCTTCCTCCAGTTTCCTGTTTATAGTTTTCTGGATAATGAATATCTCTACTTCATACAGTTTATATTTTTCAAATTTATAGATTGAAAAACCTTTTGCTTTGTAGAGTTAAGTCTTGATCTTGCCAGGAATTTTTCAGTTCTCATCCTTAAAAAGGAACACAATAGGAGTTCCAGATGTTTGTGCAGAAACTTGCATTTGGAAAAGCTGAGAGGCAGTTTAGTGATTATTATAAGTATGTATTAATCCGTAATTTACTAGGGATAAAATAAAGCATTGGTCTTCATCGTTGTAGGCCAGTAATAATGTATCATATCATTTTATTTTTAAATAATGTGTAAAACTTGATTTTTACTCCTATTGATTCTTAAAGATCAATCTAGTCCAAGAGTGAAATATAGTTTACTTAGTATTTCATTGGTGAAAGGCCAAAGATTTGTTTGAAATTCCTATCCAGTTTGAAAATATTGTTCAGTTGTTTTGTGGCTAATGGTTTTAATATTTTTCTGTTGTGGATAGTTTGTTAACTGAAGTGCAGCTCTCCATAGTTTTGTATTATACATTTATAAAGATGTTCACTTGCCCTAACTTTTGCAGTCAGGTCAGAAATCATTTTTATGTACCATTTGGTTTGTCACTCACACACACACACACACAGTTAAAGTGTGTTATTTTCAAATTAGAAAATATTGTTGAGTTCAGTCAACTTTTGTGTATATTTTAGGTTATAATATGAAAAAGTTTTGGTTTTCAAAAGTCTTTTGAAAGGACCAGATTGATATATTGTTAACAAAAAGGGAAATCACAATTTTAGAGGCTTTTTGACCCAAGTAATTTTGGGGTATGTGATAAAACAAATTAATTCTGTGGATTGTTGAATTTGATATCCCTTCAAAAAGACTTTGCCGCCTAGTTTTGGTTTGTGTGAAATGGATTAGAGTTATCTTACCTAAGATTATCTCCACAGTTCAATCAATTTATAGAATGACAGACTGAAAAAAAGTCACAACAGGTACACCCCTGTGGTTCAGATGGCTAATATGCCAGCCATGTAAAACCTACGGACCCAGGTTCACGACCAGGGCTTGAAGGTTAAAAAAAAGTCAGCAAATTCAGCTCAAAATAGGTATTAAGTATAAATCAGATTCTGCTTGTGAAATTTCTCTTTTTTGAAGTAGTTTCTTCTGAGAAGTTAAGAGATAATTTCAAGTTTTACATTTTTTTAATGATGACTTTATAGAAAACAATTCTGACACATTAAACAGTTGAAACTCTTGTCCTATTTATATTTACTAAATAACATATTACTAAAATTTTTTATCAGTGATGTGTTTTTTTAAAGAAAAGTTGCATTTAGGAATGAAGGCGAGTAGGCAGGAAGAGAGAGGAGGAAGAAGCATCTTTTAAAAAAAATTTAATCACATTGGTTGCTTCTCTCTCCTACCCCAGACTAGAGCCCAGGGGCATGTGGCCTGCACTTTCAGGGATAGTGACCCAGTCACTGCTCTGCCAGGGCACACCAGTGGTGGAGTTTTTGAAAAACTTTTTCAGTAGTAATACTGGAAATTTTAGTGAAAATGAGTATAATTAGTATTTAGTTAGCAAGTAATCATTCTGGAAAGCTATACACTTTTGTTAACATAGAAAGCTCTGTAAAATCATTAAAGCTCTTTAATATGAAGCTCTGATTTTTGAGCTCTAGATAATCTGAACTTTATGATAATGGCGCGCCCTGTTATCACGTGTCTAGTCTTTGTAATCCTTCAATAACAAACCCCGTTGATTAGGACCTAAGGAGCACCTTACATGCAATTGTTTTTCTGAAAACCTTATATTTTATTTTCCTGATTAAAATCTAACTCCACTGTTCAGGTATAAATATTATGCCTCATCTGTCTTCCACTAAAGCTTTGTATGATTAAACTTATACATTTAAATTTTAACATTTTATCATCTAATAAATAGACATTTTCTTGAAAAAATTGTTTTTAATCTGTTCCCTCCTTTGCCCTTCCCAGGTTGTAAACATGAGTCTTTATTTATTTTACCCCTGGCCCTGGGTTTTCAGCCTAGACCCTCATGCTTTCCCTGGTCTGCACCTCAGCTGCCTCAACAGCCTGAGCCACCAAGGCGCTTCATTGTGGGTCTTCATCACAAATAATTGTGCTTATGAACACCTATTAGAATATTTGAATGTTTATTTTTTGGAAATCTTGCTTTTTTCCCCCTGAAGCTTTTCTAGTAAGCTTAAGAAATTCATGTCGTGAAGAATGTTGCAAGGGTTCTAGAACATTAGGATTTAGGTATCTAAAACTTCTAGGGTGTCTTACTAGAGTTGTCATCTCTTCCTCAAAAATACTGAACCACGGGTGATTGCTGTTTCCCTGCTCCGTTGTGCAGGCAATTGATGGCAATGTGTTCTTCATAACTGTTTGTTTGTTTTTAAGGCCATGGTAGGGGAGGAGTGTGTGGGTGCCATCGTTTGCAAGTTGGATATGCACAAAAAGATGTTCCGCAGAGGTTATATAGCCATGTTAGCCGTGGATTCCAAATACAGGAGAAATGGCATTGGTAAGAAAAACATTATGTCACTTAAAGAATGCATACACTATTTTCATTTTTATTTTTTGAAGCAAGCAACTTAAATGTAAATATGTAGAAATAAATGAAGCGAAGGAAAGGGAGTTGTTTTTTTTTTTTCCCCCAAAGTATTTTCAGAATGTTCTTAATATGAACTTTATTGTTTTGTTAGATTCTCTTCTGTTTTTTTGTTTTGTTTTTTTTTTGTTTTTGTTTTTTTTTTAACAAGTAGCAAGTGATCAGTTTTCACTTGTAAACATTTTTGGATCACATTCAAATTGTTTTTTGCATTATACTCACTACTAAAATTAATGGCATTATTAGGCCCTTGATCGCAACTTGCAAGCAGCTGTCACTTGGGTTAAGTGAACCTCAATCAAGGCAAAATTATGGGGAAATTGTTAACCATTGTTTAGGTGCTAGTGATCAAACATCACGTTAGCATTCAGAAAAGACCAGAAAGGAGAATTGTTTCTTAATATTCCTAAACTTGTCTCTGTTTTGTGTCTCTTTTTCTCATTTTTAGTTAATATTATATTCATGGTTTATAATGATCATTAGAATCATCTGTGTGGTTTAAAAACAAATGCTTAGGCCTTTTCCTGAGAGTCTTGTTTGTCCCATTCGAAGTAGGACGGAAGCTTCCCCAGGTGACTGTGATGCAAGCCTGGTTAAGAACCACTCTCCTAGTGTTTAGGACCTAGTGGCTCTTTGTTCAAGATGGAGGATCAGTAGACAAGCACTTGTCTGAGCATGTCACATTCTTGAATGTTGCTAAAGCTAAGTAAATATCATGAAGTAAGATTTGATGCCTGTATCAGAATTTAATTACTAGGAGATCTATCATTTGTAAGTTCGTTTTTTAAACTTTGAGTGTTAGTGCAAAAGTCTTAAATTGAACATTATCTTTGTTGTCATAGGAAATTATAAATAGGATTACTTAACATACTGGATTTACGTAACTTTTCCTACAGTGTTATAGTTTGCTACTAAGATTTTTTATTAATTAGGCTTACATAAGCACAAGCTTGAGTCTGATGTATTAAAAAGAACTGATAAGGACTTA
Source organism: Solenodon paradoxus (assembly GCA_004363575.1). Classification (NCBI taxonomy): domain Eukaryota; kingdom Metazoa; phylum Chordata; class Mammalia; order Eulipotyphla; family Solenodontidae; genus Solenodon; species Solenodon paradoxus. The sequence goes on from RJWH01005909.1 coordinate 27,305, forward strand.
CTGCAAATGGCAGGTAATTGTCTATTTTGGAGGGCAGAACGTGGTGACTTGAAGGTGTATCTTGGTCCTCAAGTATTTTGTTTAGCTTGTAACTCATGCTTGCTCCTATGCATGGTTTGAATAGTAAGAGATTTCTTTAAAAGCTTGGATTTCTTTTTTCAAAACAATTTTGGCAATTGTTTTCCCTTTATTTTACCGTATGTATCTCTCCTTAAACTAGGATGCATTTTGCTAGACGTTTATAAACACACCACCAACATTATTTGGGAAAGGTAGATCTCAGTTGTGTCCAGGCTTCTATAAGGTTTTTGGCAACCAACCCAGTGTTTTGGGCCCACTTTGGGTCTCGGCAGTTTTTATGTGATCTTTGACAAGTTTGGCTCAAGGATTATACAGTGAAAATTGGCCAGCATAAGGAGTTCCAAGGTTGTTCTGGCCATACTTTATCTTGCCTTTCGCTTTATTCCCTTTCTTACTACCGCAAACAGAATAGCACAAACTCCTGCTTGAAGAAAATTATTACTCCTGAGCAAAAGGAATATATTAGGAGATAGATCTGTCAAGAGGACATTCCTTTATATAAGTTCTATTGACCTTTCAGCTAGACTCTATTTCTCACTTAATTTGAGATAATCTGTGTATCTGCATTCCAGGTAGAACTTAACATTTGATATTTCTGTATTTATTATGAGCATAATAATTTAGGTACATAAGAAACTACACTTTTCCTTCATTAATATTCATCTATATTCTAGGTACTAACTTGGTTAAGAAAGCTATATATGCCATGGTTGAAGGAGACTGTGATGAGGTAAGTCATTTTAAATGTTTTTATCATGAGCAGTATTCTAGTATAGGGTATTTTAATAATCCATCATAATTGTATGGCATATTTCATTGCAGACTTTTATTACACAAATATAACTTGTAGTGAAAATTATATTCCATTCAAAAACACATGAATTTTGACCTATAACAAATGTTAAGATAATAATGGGAGCTAAATTCTGTTCTGTGTCAAAATGTAAAGATAAGATCTTAGACATTTTCAGTAAATAATTGGTAATCAGAGGATTTATCAGTTAAGTAATTTGAAGTCAATCTTATTTCAGATCTTAGGGTCATTTACTTGCATATTATCCTTAATTTGCTGTAAATAAAGCTTTTTTAAAAAATTTTGAATTACTGTGCGACAACTCTCAGCCCATATGAAGGACATTTTGCAATTGAATAAAATCTCTAACCATTAAATAATCATAAGGCAGGGACTGGGGGGAAGCTTCAGGGAGAAAAAGTCACCTTTTAAATGTAGAGCTACCTTTTATTACCTAAGAGCATTTTTCTCTTCCACTTGTTTGTAAGACCTGGTGGCAGGTATAATTTCTTTATATTCTACAACACTGCTTTACACACATAGTTGCTCAATAAATAAAGGTGATGGAAATTTATTGTTGCTTTGGAAGGAACCTAATATAAACTAGGGAAGTATTGAGTCTTTAATATAGCAATGGTGACTAAGAAGGAGCAGTTACATTGTGCTAATAATTTCATGAACAATATAAGTGACAATTGTCTTTGTTATTGAAGGGCAAATGTGCCATAGAGAATTCTCAGAAGACTTAAGTGATTTTTTTCTCAGTAGGCTGACTGTTAAGTAACTTGTTTACTTTGTTTTTTCAATAAATGTAAACTTTTTTTAAGAGAGGGAGGAAGGGGAAGGAGGAAGAAGCAATTGAAGGAGGGAAGAAATGAAAACACACTATTATTAATTTATTTTAATTATTTGCCCCTCCTCAGGGTTGTGAACCCGAGTCCTTTGGTTTTATATGGTCCATGTTTCAGCTGCTGACTTACGGTCTGGGCCAGGGCATGCCTGTTTACTTTTTTTTTAAGTGGATATTTTTGGTACAAAATTTTTACACAATCATTAACCATTTTGTGGGTCTACTTATTTTTTGTGTGTGCAAAATCCCTTCTTCTACCACCTTTACTTTTAAATCTTCATTTTTCTTTCTACTTAGAACTACTCAATCTTAAATATATATCCTCCCATATTCTATGCAACATTTATGCAAATGAGTAATTTTTTTTATATACAAATTAAACCTTAGTTATTCTGTAATATTTTTTTAATTTAATGTATCATGAGAATATTTCCATGTCAGAATACAGAGATTTACTGTAGCATATTCTCATGGTAACTTTGTTCACATGAGTTCGTATTCTGACAGTCGTATTAATTGGTGCTTGTATGAGAAAGCTTACAGTTTTACTGAGCAGCACAGAAGTCATTGTGGGGTTTGTTTAATTTAACTCCAAATGAGATTAGTCATTACCTGTCTGAGGGTCCCACATTGCTCACAGCTTTTAATGTCAAGAAATGAGAAGTCATTTACATGGATGGTAATTAAAAATGTACCTGTTTTTAGATGAGAATTGGACGGCACACATTCATGAGCTTGAATCTGTTTGAACTGTAGCTACATTGACATAGTTGCTTATTCCATAAGTTAGGCTTCCCAAAAGTTGCTTAACCGTTTCGAGAAATCTTGGGGTGATAAGACCATATTTTGACTCTCTACTGCTACTGGGTAGAATAGTTTATAGTGAATAGGATGTTATGAACAGAGAGTAGTAGTATGTTTCTTTATGGTTAAACTTTTTTGTTTCATTTTTTAATGAAAGCTGCAGGCAGGAATGAAGGTGAGCAAAAGGGGGAGGCAGGCAGGAGGAGAGAAGGAAGAAGCACGTACTTATTTTATTTAGTTGTCTATCTTGGTTGTTCCCCAGCCTCAGATCTTGAATCATTGACCCTTGGTATATGTGTATTGCATCCACTGTGTAGACTGCTAGGCTCTCAGGGTTCACCAAAACCTTTTGTAGTTAGTACCTGTGAAATAGACTGTGTTGTTGACTTTAATTGGTCAAATGTTTATAAATAGTGTTGATTTTCTTTGAAAGATCTGGTTATGTTGTTTCAGTGTCGAGATTACATAATAAGTTAGTGATATTATTTAATGGTAGAAATATGCTTTTCATTTTGGTTGTAAAAATCTAATTCTGATAGATTTTTTAGTTTTAAAGCAGTGAGTATTAATTAATCTTAGACTGAAATGGAGGTAGTTCCCTAGGTTACTCCTGCTGTCTTGATAGTTTTCTTTTATTTTAAAAATAATTATAAAGGAAAGATGCAGGCAAGAATGAAGGCCAGTAGGCAAACAAGCAGGAAGAGAGAAGAGGAAGAAGCACTTTTATTTATTTTTATTAAATTGGTTGTTCCTTCCCCACCCCTCCCTTACCTCCCTGGCCTGGGATGTAAACCCCAGTACTTGGCATGTGTGTGCCTGCACTCAGCTTGAAGACCCTGACCTAACCTACTCCTGCGCTATGGATGGCTTTTGCAATTTAAATATCCCTGGCTTAGAGAACACTTCCATGATTTAAAAAATTATGTGTACTCCACTTTGTTAAGATAAATGATTTGCTCTCTGAAGGGACAGAAGAACTCTTGATGACTTTATAAGGCTTTCAGTCTTTAGTTTTAGACCGTATGTGCAGCAAACTCTTCTACCCCTCTTTTCCTTCTAATTTTTGAGAGTTTGTTGGTTTCATTGTTTATCATTTCATCTCATTGTTTGCTTTCTTCCTCCATTCCAGTATAACTACTTACTGATTTATTTGCTAGATCTGACACCTTTTTTTGTATTCTGCTTACTAAAAGAAATTCACAAATCAATGACAACTTTAATTTTTCTTTAAATCCCTCTGGACAGAATAAATTGTACCTTCTGTGATTTTTCTGACTTCCCCTTTTTGTAAAACCTTTCTGTAATACTTAATTTGCTTAAATTTGTTCAAATCTGCCTTTGCCACTAAGGAGAACAGAGATGCTTTTTCTTTTCTCACTCCTGTATTCTTATTAGTGTGACATTTGTTTTAGGTACATTGTCATTGTATGCATTGACTGATTTGTGTTATGCTTCCATTATCTGTCTGTCTCTCTCTCTTTTTTTTTTAAAGGAAAGAGGAGTAAAGGCAGGTGGGCAGGCAGGCAGGAAGAGAAAGGAGGAAGAAGTATTTTTTTTATTTAGCTGTTCATCTTGGTTGTTTCCCTTGGCTCCGGTTCTTGAACTGGTACCTTAGGATGTATGTGGACTGCATCGGGTGGACTAAATCTCTAGGCCACCAAGGTGTGCCTCTGTCTCTTTTTGACTTTTATAATTAGTTGTCAAGATGTCTTTCTCTGAGCTTTCTGTAAGTTTTCCAGCAACTTCAGTTACCTTATTTTTGTATATAGTAAGATAAAAAGAATGTATCTGCAAGGTTATCCGAGTCGTTAAAATAACTTTTGGTGAAAATAAAACTATATAAAAAATGGTCTTCTATATAATTCATTTTTTTGAGGAAAACTTTGAAATTATAATTTTCTTAAGAATACAGTGACCATTTCTAGAACAACCAATATATAATTTACCTTCATTAAGTTAGACCAAGCTTTCTTTCTTTTAAAGTGTTAAGAAAATTTGACAAATTAGCAGAAAACCTATCAAAAAGTCACTTGAGAAGGGTTTTAAATTACATTTTCTACAAGTTGACTGTACGATTTTTTTCCTTACAAAAATCGAGGTATTTAAATCTGTGAATCTGTTAACAGATATATTTGAAAATTCCTCAGAAGCCTCTTTGTGCACATCCAATCCATTTTTACATTCTATTCTGTTTGCAGAATTTTGACCATAAGTTGGGTTTATATTTCTCTTGATTGTCACTTGTCATTTTAAGATAGCTCATAGTGCATTAAGCCAAAGTTAGTAATCACAGAGTTAAAATAACGATCATATTTTTAACCAACTAATGATATACCTCTTGGTCCAAAATATATTTTCATTTTGCCATACTATGACTTTCTTACTTTTTAGACATATTAAAGCTGTTAAAATTTTTTCATTTTCTATTTATTTGGATCTGACTAAAAATGTATAGCATCAAAAAACAAATGCATGAACTCATTGCTGTGTAGAATTTGTGTACCTAAAATAATGGAACCCACATGGTGATTTGCTATTATGTACATTTTTTCTGAAATAAACTAGAATGGGGCAAGTGATTGATAAGCATCATGAGTGGAGTACTTTTTTAAGCTGTGATGTTTTTGGAATCTTCATTTCTGGACAGTTAAACATCAAATATATATTTTAATTTAAAGTATGATTACCATGGTATTAATAGAACTAACTAATATATGATGAGAATACACTGGAATCATAATTTCTTAATGGGCTTTAAATGTGAGGTATATGACCTCAAAACACTTTCAGTTGTCCATCTTCCTTCAGTTGACCATGTTCCTTCTAGTTCCATGGCAGTCACCATTCTACTCTGCTTCTGTGAGTTTTGACTATTTTAGTTTCCAGATATAACTGAGATCATGTAATTTATCTTATTCCGAATGTATTTTATTTATAGTGTCCTCCAGGCTCATCTATGTAGTCTTAATGGCAGGATTTTCTTTTATAAGACTGAGTAGTAACCAAGTGTGTGTGTGTTGTGTGTAGACATATATCACATTTTCTTTATTCATCACTTGTTAGTGGCTATTAAGATTGTGTCCATATTGGGCATTTGTGGTAATGCTGTAATGAACATGGCAGTGTAGTAACTCTGAGATTCTGATTTCAGTTTCTTTGGGTACATACCTAGAAAGGAGGCTGCTAGATCATATAGTAGTTCTATTTTTAATATTTCTAGGAACCTACATACTGTTTCTCATAATGGTTGTAACACTTTAACATTTGCACCAACAGTGGCCTAATTTATTTAATAACACACCTGTTGCATGTTAACAAGATAACACACCTTGTATAATGCACAAGATAACTTTTTTAAGGAAGGTGAAGGCAGGAATAAAGGTAGTAGTAGTCGTCAAGTACGCAGGAAAAGAGAGGAGGAAGAAGCTTTTTATTTTTTATTTACTTGTCGCTCTTGGTTCCCCTCAGACCCAGAACTTGAATGCAGGGGTTTGTGAGCTAGGTCCTTCAGAGATGGTTGACCTCCACCAGGGTGCACCAAGATGACTCACTTTTTGTGTTTATAGTTTTCATTAGTTTCATTGGAAAAATTTTGGCTGTGAGATAGAGGCTTCTAGGTAAAGAACAGAGAATAATGGAATTGTTTAACTTGACTAGTTTGGCCTAATTGAAAACTGTATAATAAGTCTGGGTTCTAGATCCATTCTGTTACTCCGTATAGTTAGATGATTGTAGGCAAATAGTCTTTCTCTTGGTGGTAATTCTCATCTTAAAAGGGGTACTTGGAAGAGCAATAAAGTTGTTCATTCAACACTTACCAGTGTCTGGCCTGTGAGGTACCAGACAATGAGCTAGTGCTTTGGTTCTAGCAATGAACTAGCCTGTCCTCCCTCCAGAATCTTTCTGCCGACAATATTGAGAAATGCTTTTCTGAACTCTAATGGTTTGGCTTGTCCTGATGTCTTGTTGCTAAGAGAATCTGTGTGACTTCACTGTAATTCTTTTTTTCTGTTAAGTAGAATTCATCTTTGCCAAGTTTCTTTAGGACCAAAATAACTTTATTATCCTTTTGCATCCATTGTAATCCTCCCATAATGTGGGCTGAATGAGTAGCTTTATACAGAATTTCCAGTATAAACCCAGATTCTTTTTTAATATGTAAGATTTTAAGTGATTGTTAGTTGACATTTTTTCTGGCATTTTCTCTTGTGTAAAAAATGCATTCTATTTGTTTAGAAAATGTGAGTGTGCTGAGAGAATCTTTTCATTTTAACTAAGTTGAGCCCCTGGTGTAATTTTTTTCTGTGTATTTGGCCTTTATTTCACAAATCGCTTAGAATGCCAACAAACCTGAATTCAGATTTTCACACTTCAAGTGTGTATTTAGGAACATGTACTTAGCCTTAGATGTGTTTTCAATATTTTAGATTGCCTAAATATTAATGAAAGTGGACTTTCATTGGGTATCAAGTAGGTTAATTTTCCATTTGTTGCTTAGTTTTATTCTGGGAAGCAATTGGAGAGGTATAGATGAATAGATGCTATTAAGCTCTAGTTCAGATTTGGATTTTGATCTGTCTTAGCTCTGTTGGTGGCCTTGAGTGTCATTCATTTGTAAAATCTGTTTTCCAGGGTAACTGAAAATAAAAATGACAGATGCATGTAAAACGTACAATGCATGTCAGATGCTTTACATAGCATCAGAAGTCTTCAATGAATATTAACTTGTTTTTTAAACTCACTTTTTATTTTCTTTGAAATCAGTTCCAAGTTCTTAGTTGTACTTTTATTACTTCTCATATTGTTTATTTGAAGTGAAAAGCAGAATGCCATTTTATATGCACACGTATGTAGAGGGAGGGAGATACTGCCTTTGTGTTGGTCACCTAGAGCTGCTGTAACAGAATACTGTAGACTGGGTGACTTACAGCAACAGAAATTCACTTTTCACAGTTTGGAGGCTGGGAGGTCCAGGACGAAGGCGCCGGCCGATGTGATGTCTGGTGAGAGCTCCTAGGCAGCAGTCTTCCCTCTGTGGCAGTTCTGGGGGCAGCAGAAACAGGCTGCAGCAGTGATTCCGCCCAGCACATACGGTGTTGTCAAGGGCAGCTGTCCTAAGAGCAGTGGGTTTACTATCTGTGGATTGTGGAATAAGCTCTGGGAGAATCATTGTTTTTCACAGATGATGGGAATTCTGTCTTCTGTTCGGATGTGTGACCTGGGATACACAGTGGTCCCTGGAGAGTCTGACATGAACTCGAAGTTCCTCCTGAGCTCCACCATGAACACAGGTGGTCGTAAATGCTGGAATTAGGTTGGGGCGAGAGGCCCCTGAGCTGCTCTCCTGGGCATGTCCCTACCCCAACTTTGCGTCCCCATCCAGAGGGAGGGAGGAAGGAAGGAAGGAAGAGGGAGGACAGGAGGGAGGAGCTTTTCATATTGTTTTGATTTAATATTTTAGGTGTAGGTATAATACTATATAATATATAGGTATAGTATATAATATAGCGTATAGGTATAATATATAATATTACTGACCTACTAAATATTAAATTGCTTTTTTAAGAGCAAGGAGAAATTGTTGGCTTTATTCTTAAATTAAAGTAATTCATTTGCTTTATAACTTTATTTTTTAAAGCGAGGAAGGGAAGGACAAGGAGGAAGAAGCAATTAAGGAGGAAGGAAGAGGAGGAAGAAGCATCTTCATTTATTTAGTTCATTTTGGTTTTTCACCTGGGCCCATGTCTTGAACCCTGGTCCTTGGTCTGTATGTGGTCTACACACCAGCATCCTAGCTATTTAAGGCCTTCTTAGGAACATTTTCCTTTGATAGTGAACTGTTCACTACTTGTTTTTAAGATCGTTTGGATTTAGCACATGATTTGCTTTTATGAGTTAATTGCATATGTCATCGCCTTAAAGATGATCTTTCTTTTTAAGTACTCTGGTCATTTAAAAGCTTGGAAATATTCTGGTTGACTAATATTTATGTAATATAAGGAAAGGTGCTAAGGATATATATAATTAACACTTATTTAAGAGCCTTCTATATATGAAGCTGTGTATTAGATGCAGAGGAAAAACAGCTGTGAAGCAGGTGGCCCTGGTCCCTTCCCTTGTCGGGCTCACTATCTCACTTAGCATTAAGCAAGATGACAATATTCATCGAACATTGAATGAGACTACAGTTGAATAAGGAACAATGCAGATTGCTCTAGTGTAGTATAAAAGGAAAGGGATACTCTACCTACTCGGCAAGCAACAAGCTAAGACCAAAGAAGAGCATTCTTCCAGACAGAAGAAAACAGCTTATTGAAAATGTCTAAGGTTGAAAGAATCATGGTGGCTTCAGGAAACAAACTTTAGTTTTGATTCTGGAGAGTAAGGAAGGAGAGATCTAAACCAAAACTGGCAAGCAACATAGAGCTCATACCTTGATAGGCCTCTTAAGTCTCTTAGATTATATCTAAGATTGTGGACTTTATTTTGAGGAAGAAAAGTTAATAAACGGTTTTAAGCAAGGGAAGGTCATCATTCAGTTTATAGAAACAGAGACCTTTTGAATTAGGAGGCTCTGGTTACAATGAAGGCTGAATGCCACTTGGATTAGCGTGGTATTAATGGGCATAGAAGACGACCAGTTTGAGAGAGATTTAAGTGAGATAATTGAAATAGTGCTTTGACATGTAAGGGCAGTGGAGGATGTCCAAAGATGACTCTTAGGTTTTAGGTTTGGGGCATTGGTGAGAGGGAGCTCTTGTTACTATTATGTGGAATTGTGGAGAAGTTGATCATGAGCAATTTTGGATACAGTGAGTTGAGAGAGTCTTTTTTCTGTTATTTTTGTATCTTGCTTGAATTCTCGTCAAAGGTTTTGATAATGAGATAAAACAGAAATGGACATATGTGTCACTTGGGCCTTTGATTAATTGTGCTTCGCTACCTTTTTACCCATTTGAGACACCTGAGAATTATGACATCCCAACAGTAACTGTGGCTCACTGTCATAGAGAATAAATAGAGAAGGCAACATATACATATAAAAGTTGGAAGGATGGGGTAGAGGATACTTTGGTAGAAAGAGGTAGAAATAAATTAAGAAAATCACATAATATTAAAAAGTATCAGTTCTTCATAGTTAGAGCCATTGGTTTAGTAATATTTAAAAAGACCTAGATGGCAGTTGATGCTGTGTATTCTTTTTAAGTGTTGATATCCATCATGTTTAGATGGTGGTTCTCAAAGTGTAGTCCCCTGACCAGTAGCATCCGTATCACTTGGTAATCTGTTAGAAATGTGAATTCTTGGGCCCCATCCCACACCCACTCAGAAATTCTGGAGGTAGAGCTCACCAATCAGTATGTTTTAACAAGCCCTCCAGGTGATAATGATATGCAGTAAAATTTGTGTACCTTTGGTCTATGTTTGGTAAACTTTCTCTTCCAAGGTCCAGATAGTAAATATTTCAGATTTTGTGTACAGTAGGTCTCTGGTGCAACTGCTGACCTTTGCTCTTGTATTAATAAAGTAGTCATAGACATCATGCAAACAAATAGGCATGACTGTGTTCCAATAAAACTTTATTTACAAAAAGCTAGCAGGCACATGTCATCCAAGGACTGTAGTGTGCAGGCTCTGATCTAACTCTGGACAAATAACTGTAGTCATCACGAGGAGACATGATGACAAAAAAAATGTGAAATATAAGACTTAGAAATCAATCTGAATAGTTTTTACCGGTTTATTTTCTTAAGCTTTTTTTGGTTGTTTTTCTTTCCTGATCTTCATCTTTTTGACATACCTGATTCCACAGGAAAATAATTTATCTTCATTTTAACATAAAACATATGCAATATTCTCATTCTATACCAACCATCACAAAAATCAGTGGACAAGAAAATAAAGTCTCCAGTGTTCACAGTGTTCTTACCCCAAGAAATGATTTTATTAAAATTTTGATGATTTTTTCTGGATTCTCTGTACATCACTAATATTTATTGTTTTCATCATCAATTTTAAAACAATGGAGTGTGGTATGTGTTCTTAAGTATTTGGTCTAATTGTTTACTTTATAAATGATCTCTCAAATAATGAAATATAAATTAGTTTCAAATATATAAAATAACTTAGTTTTTTTTTTTTTTTTTTTGAAGGTTGTTTTGGAAACAGAAATAACAAATAAGTCTGCCTTGAAACTTTATGAAAATCTTGGTTTTGTTCGGGATAAGAGGCTGTTCAGATACTATTTAAATGGAGTTGATGCACTGCGACTTAAATTGTGGCTGCGTTGAGAAACTGGCATCCAGGAACAACTTTCCAACCACGCAGAACCGACCTTTGCATGCAATGCAATTTGTACAAAATTGCTTTGCAGGTGGATTTAGTAATTTCCATGCAACTCTTATCTGTCAGTGTCTCATTGAGTGTCGCACAATATTTGTTGCACTTTGGTATGGTGCATTTGTTCTGAATTAAAAGAGATTGTTTTAAACTTCAAGAGTTCTTTTGGTACCAACAAGATGTGCCAGTTGATAGCCAAGATTTGTTTGTTTATTTGCAAAGTCTGCTGAAAATGTTATTTACACAGTGATTATTTTATTACAGAACCAGTAAGTGGAACATGAGTTTTGTTCCTTAAAAAAGCCAATGTAGATTGTAAAAAAAAAAAATCTCTTAAGTATACTAATATTTCACATGAAACCTGCCATAGTTTTCTGAAGGGCGTGGGGAGAATCTTCAATTTTAGGTTTTATTTTTTCAATATTAAATTTTTCATTCTTTAATATTGGTACCTCAGTGATTAGTGAATGAAACAAAATGTAAGTAGGGTTGGGTGTGTCTTACAATGAGTAAAGATAACAATTAAATTGCGTCTGCCAGTGCCTGTGTAGATAAGTATATTTGTCTTCATCTCTAGTTTTCTACTGCATGCTATCTTTTTCCTCCCCCTTAAGGCCTTTTCAAGTAAACTTGTTTTTATTTAAGTTCTAAATTTGATAAATTATTTCAGATTTTTATAATTTGGATACTTTTTCCAGGTGAGTGACAGAATGGTTTACTTTAGAAGTCCCTTTCCCCTTAAAGTAAGAAGTTGAATCTACTTGGAAAATCTTTGCCAAATGGCTCAAAAGGAATAAGGGAAGTTGATGGAGCCGGGAATCGCTGGATTTTGGATGCACTTTTTATTTTTTTTAAAGAGAGTGAGGGAATTTTTGGAAAATAATAAAAATTAATGTAAATTGGTATGATTTTATTTAATCAAAATTATTGCTTAACTGTGAAGAACAGCTTTTCACAAAGTAGTTGGAACATTTTTTTAACCACTTGACTTGCTTTCATTTCTTAAAATGCTTCATTTTTGGTTCTTGGTCTTGGATATAAATTTCGAGATGCAACCATGTTTAACTGTTTTTCTTTTCACCTATTTGAACAAATCTTGGGAGAGCTTTGCTTAGTTCCTAGAAATGGAAATTTTTTTTTAATGAGTTCTGTGGGTTTTCTTAACAGCCGCCATCACCATGTCCATTAGTTGCATTGTGTTTAGGTTATTTAATCAATTCAATGTAACAGAGTTTAAAGTCAATTGTTTTCAAATGAGTCAGAAAATCTGTGATGGATAATTTATTTAACCTGAAAACCTGGGTGCCCATAAAAAAAAAAAATTCGTTCTCTGCGAATAGTAATCTATGTTGTTTTCCTTTAATTTGGATATGCTTTACTTCTGCTCTAGGATTTGGTTTGAATTTTATTTTATGCCTATAATTACTGTATTTAAAAAAAACCCTACCTCCATTAACAGTTGGTAAAAGCCCCCTTTCAGGAAAGTTTGTTGCCTTTTTTTTTTTTTTTAAAAAAAAAGGGAAAGCTGCTCCTTGCTCAGTGTGGTGTCTTGAAAGTGAACATGGTAACAAGTACTTTTAAAACAGAGATGTACAGATTTGATGAAAATAAAATCTTCCTGCTGGTGGGATTTTAGTTCATACTTTTAAGGAAAACTTTTTTTTCTGTTTTATATGCTCTTGAAAGTTTAATGGGTAGGATATGGTTACATTAAAAGTAGGATGACCATACACTACTCAGCTTTCTAGCTGATCATTTGAATATGTGTTCGGTCAGACTTCTTTTGACTTCTAGCATTTAGAGGAATACCAATCATAGCGATGGAGGGAACAGAACTAAAACAGTACTAACAGCAAATTTCATCTCACCACTTTATATTTGACTTGCTGGTTCATAGGCAGTGATTGTTAGTGAACATACATTTGCTTCACTCATTTATGGGGACAGTTCTGAAGTAGATGTATGCTAGGTTTTCAGTTCAGCCATTATGTTTTTGGCAGGCTGTTAATGAATCCATCCCTACTGACCTTTCTCCCCAAAATTGACCAAGTTTTGCTGAATTGACGAGTGTTTATAAACATGGCCTTAACTATGTGACTAAAAATCAGATGTTTGCCATATTGTTTAACTGATAGATGTGGAATGTCATTGTCTACTTAATGTCTTTAATTGGCTGTGCAAAATATTTTACTTAAACTAAAATTTTAACAGCTAGCATGATAATCCAGGACTAAAGTTAAGTTTCCATTTCAGTCAAAAGAGCATCAGATGTTAAATTGCTTTTTGATAATTGGGGTTTTTTTGTTTTTTTTTTAATAAAACAATTCTATTTAAAATGAATAGAGCGAGTTCACTTGGCTAAAACTGAGCAAAATTGGTGCAACTTTCTTTTAATGGGGTGCTGCCTCTATAAGACTGACTGTACTATCCACTGACACTGGTTTGGCAGTTGGTACTGCTGAACATTTTTATACATGCTACCATGAAGCTATATATGTTAGTATTGAAGAAGCTAACGGGTATGATACCATTTCTTATGTGTGGGCTGATAGTAATTTCCATTACTTTAGGACAAAACTACTCTAGAGAAGTCTACACATCAGAAACCAGACAGTTTTTTAAATTGAAGCCAGCAAATAAAAAAGACAAAAATTATTAAATTGGTTTTGATGTTTTCTGCCTCTTTCCCAAATTACCCTCCCCACTTGCTTGACAAATCTATGTAAAGGTGTTTGTCACGTTTTAACTTTTAACTTGCCCTGTGTTATGGTATTGGCTGACTTGTATAAGACTGGATGTGTATATTTATTATGGTATCTAAAAATCATGAAGTTCATCACTTTGCAGGAGCATAGATAAAAGCAAATTGGTAGTGCATCAGAGTTACTTTACAGCGCACCATGACATCACTAAAATGAGTGCTATAATGTTACAGGGCTTTCAGGTTTGTAAAAACATAACCATAAGTTATATTGACGTCAGATATGAGTTGAGTATCTATAAACTATCACGTGTATCTCAAAATATTGGACTGTTGTTTGATGACTGAATATTGCTGCATAATTTTCTTCTATTGTCCCGTATCCTTTTGGAGAGAGTTTTAATGGGATTGAAATGTGCAAGCTGTCTAAATAAGATGCAGTCAAATAAAGTATGGTTAAGTTGTGTTTGCATTTTTCTTTTAGATACAGCTGTGTGCATTTTATGATTGAGTTGGTTTACTTTTATCTACTAAGAAAAAAAGTTATCTGTTCTGTTCCCCACTTCCTGCCTCCCATCCAAGAATTATTTGGAAGAAGTGATATACAATTGTTATCTATTTTGTGTTCTGAAAAAGTTAATTTGAAAATAACATGAACTTGATGTTCCAATAAGTAATCAAAGTCGACTCATATCTAATGAAGAGTGATTTTGCACACAATTAAACCAAATTTCCTTTATTTGGTCAATGACAATTTATTCTTAAGACCGTGTTTACTTTAATTTACTCCTTTTTGTTTATGCTTAAGCAATTTTCCCCCTTGCTAAGATTCCAAAGTAAAATACAGCAATATCTAAAAGATTCTTTGCCCTATTTTTTGTGAGAAGTTGTAAATGCTAGTTATGCAGGCTTTCATGTGTCAAGATTTTTGAATAGTGGAAGAGATCTTTTTAAGTCATATAACTGCTAAATTTCTTTCATCATGTATGCCCAGTTTTCACTTTGTTATAGTCATGTAAAAAAAATTGAGTTCATGGAATTCTTAATACTTCATAAGTTGTCTAAATAAGGACTACTAGATAATCAATGCCATTCTTCCACACCTGTGAACAGAGAGCAGTGGTGCCCTTTAGATCAGAGATAATCTTAAACAATTTTTTTTAAAGTGACTGAAAAATTTCATGAGCTTTTATAGCACACTGCACTTTCTTCAGATCAATGCTGCTCAATAGCACTTTTTATGATGATGGGACTTTCTTTTGTGCTCTCCGATATGGTAGCCGCTAGGTATATGCAGCTGCCGAGTTCTAGCGAGTGGCTAGTATTTTTTTGAACTTGAATTTTTAATTGAAATTTCAATACACACACACAGAAGCTACTGTATTGGACAGGATAATGTTAGATAATCTTAAGCAGCAGTATCTGAATAAAGCACTTGTAACAGGATTTCTAAGACCATATTTAATTTATTGAAATATGATCAGAATTGCCTCTGAGCAAGAGTGTGCCTGCAGTTTTTGTTGTTGTTGTTGACAGTGTTTTCATTAATACTGTACCAAACACAACCCTCCTTTCTGCCCCTGTGTGATACAGACCCGAGAAAAGCAGCTCTTAAGTTTTTACTCTTTAGAAGTTCTTTGGGTTGCAGAATGCAGATTCAAGTGCTGAAAGTTGGCTTCTGATTAGGCTGTCTTATCTTTTTAGTGTTAAGACATTTTATATAGTTCAGCCTAATTATTTTAGATGAATCTGAAATCATTGCACCTTGATGAGAGTGGTCATTTCTTATTTTACCAGTGGTCACACTGGAATGTTGGGCATGCCATAATGATACTTTACTCTTAATTTTGGATGATCGCTCATGCTGAAGCAAAGGCCACTTCTTGTTTCTGGGAAGCAGATGAATTTTGCTGTGTCGTGGTACTCTACTTGGTAAGTGTAGGCAGTCAAAAGGAGAGAAGTCAAGATGGGAAACACCTGGCAAAAGGAAGTGCCTGGCTTGCTACAGCCTGTACCACTGCTGGGGAAAGAACTCCAAGCACATGTTCTGTTGATAACTGTTCATTCTTCATATGAAAGAGATGAGGATTAACAAAGACCACTGAAGTGCCAAAATCTATCTTCTACTTAAAAATGTAAACAATGCAGGGGTTATAATGTAAGGTTTTTATACTGCTAAAAGGTCATATTTAGTTATGATGGATTTTCATGACTACCTCTTTGCTGTATGAATATATCTTAATTTTCAAATACCTCAATTTCCAGAGAATCTGTATATACATGGTTGTAAATAATGTAAGTTTACCACATGCTAGGGGAAGGACCTGGCTTTTAAAAAAAATTGTCTAACCACATTTGTTGCTCCATTTGTTACACAGTGAATTGATTTGAAGTTTCTTAAAAGTGTTTTATAACTCGTCCCCTTCACTGAGGCTTTTTTTTTTTTTTAAGTAAACTTAGTGAGATGTGTGTGTTCCAGTGTTCCAGGAAGTGTGTACCCTCATCTGTTCATGTACAGCTGCAAACATTTGTGTGTCTCCTGTGTTTTGTTTTCATGCCAAAGAAACCCTTTTAAAAAGCCAGCAGGTTGACAAAGTATTTTGCCCCTTAAATAGGCATTCTTTTTATTTCCTGGAATTTAAATATTTTTCAGAGAATAGGTTCAATGTTTAGGTGAAAATCCGTAGTAATTATTTGTAAAAATTCACCTGTTTTTAGGAATGCATTAATTTCATTAAAAAGCTTGACAGTTTTAAGTAACTGTGCTGCATTAAAATCCTATTACATGAAACTTAAAGGCTGATATAAAATAAAACGTTACTGCTAAATTGTACCTATGTGAATTGTTCAGGATTCAATACCCGAATATATGGTGGATTGATGACTGTCATCTTTAGGGCCAGATTTCCCATGATTGTATATCGTTATTGATCATTTTTAGAGAACTGAATCTGCTGCCTTAAAGCTAAACCTGCTGCCTTTATTCTTTGCTACCTTTCTCCCTCCAATGTGGCTCTAAACAGTGATCTTTGCACAGTCAGCTAGAATTATACTTGACTTTATGTGAATGCAAATAAAATTTTAAGTCCACCAAGTATTAACTAGGAAATGTAAACTGATTTCAACCTTGTCTTTGGCCAAGTCTACCTTTTAGTTTATGGTAGTTTGGAAATGAAGTACATCAATAATGGATGTGAACATTTGTATTTGATTTGTGGGAATAACTATATTTGGAACTGATCATGAACATCCCGAGTGTTTATTTCCATCCGATGGTATTGGACAAGTTTCTTAACCTCTCTGAGCCTTTCAGAGATAACTCATCTTATTGATAAGCTTATTGTGAAAAATAATTTGGTAATAGATCTAAGTCTCCTAGCAGTGCCTAGTCTAGTATGTAGTAAGTAATAAATGCTAGGTATTATTCATACATATAATGCAGTATATGATAATTTTATATTTTGATACTAACATTTTGCAGCAACTTTAAATTGGCAAAAGTCATCTAAATATTAAGTCCTATGAATAGACTAGACTAGCAAGAAAAAAAGCTTTTGCCTTTTTGTTATGGAGAATATTAAGTAGATGAAAAAGTATAATGATTTATTCATGTTCTTGTCGATCAGACCCAGTACCCGTGGCCAAACTAGTCCCATACATTCCCCGTTCCCCTCATATTTTTTTCAAAACAAAGCTCGGATTATATCTCTTCTGTAAATATCTCTACCTATCTTAAATAAGGCCTCCTTTAACAAAACAAAACCATGATGCATTTATACACACAATAATCCTTAATTAGCATGTAACCAGTATTAATGTTCCAATTTCTAAGACATTGTTTTTAATAACAGCATTAAGATGCATAAGTAGTGGGGAGTACATATTTTGAATATTCATGTAATATTCGTAATTCATCTTTCAAAAAATGAAAGATTTACAAGGCAGTGGATGCATTAAATAGGTAAGTTTGGAGCCAAATAATACAGAATAAATGGTAAAGTAGGCTAAGACTGAGTCGATGTTTTGCGTGTCCTATGTACAATGTTTTCCTGTGGACATAAAATACAGATGTTTATTGGGTAAAAAAATAAAGTTGATAAATATAGTGAAATTGCCAACAGTGACAAAAGAATGACTTTTAGGAGGATGAGTTGGGTTTTTGAAATATCACATGAAGGTAGAAAAGATTATTTATTAGATGTGCAGTCAAGGAGAAGTAGGTGGTAATATAGGTACAAACTATGTAATAGAGTTGGTTAAACAAGTGGCAAGTGGATGGGTTTTTCGTTTTTTCTTTTGAAGAAAACTGAAGGTGGAGAAAGGTCAAGGATGACCTTGTATTCAAACACCCTAATGTTGTGGTACAAGGAGAGCAGTTCGGAATTAATTTGGGATAAATTAATCACAACCATTATTTGAATTCATAAATCAACCCTCAGCCACATGGCTTAATGGAATTTACTAGAACTGCATACAATTAAGGCATGACTTTATGATTTTGTTGTTCTGCAGCTGCACTAAATGTATATAGATTATGAGCTCCAGAACAGCAGTTTTCAGACCGGTGACTGATTTTCTTTTTGTTTACAAGAACACCCAACTGGAGATAGATCTTACGTGAACATCTTCGCACACCCAACCGAGGAGAGGCTCACCGTTGTCTTTCTGACGATTGGAGGCCTGCAGCTACTGGGATGCGATCCCCTCAGCTTGGGGTGGAGAGACTTATGATTAATGTTCTCTCTCCACTGACAGGAGGGCAGTAGAATAACAGTAATTCATGGCCTGCAGTTAGATAGTCATCTTAACAACTTCAGAACAGTTTCACCTACATACAGTCAATTTATTTTATTTTATTTTTTCAAAGGGAAGGTGCAGACAGGAATAAAAGTGAGTGGAGGCAGGCAGGCAGGAAGAGAGAGGAGGAAAAATCATTTTGTATTATTTAGTTGTTCGTTTTGGATGTTCTCCCCATCCAAGGGACACGAACCCAGGTCCCTGGAATGTATATGGACTGCGTCAACCAAAGGCAGCTGAGCAAACCACTACTGTAACATGGTGTGTCTGCTAGTCAATCTTTAAAAAGATCTTTTGAGAAGGAAATTATTTTCATTTTTCATGATGGAAAAATAGATACTGCATAAAAGCGCTTAGAAGATACCTCTAAGGTGCAGACACCTGAATCTAGGCCTTCTGAGTCTCCTAGATCTAGTCTTCTTCCCACCCATCATGACTGATGGAATGCCAAGCGGAAAGAGACCAATATAATTAATCTGTTGGATACAATTAAAACTTTAAAGAATCCTACTAAATTTTTTAAATTTAGCTGTTTGATTCAGCATAAAATTCAAAATGCTTAAAATGTTTAATAAGTCTAATTTGTAAAATACACTAAAGAATTTAGGGTTAAGGTTTTTTTTTTTTTTTTTTAACAGCTACTTGGTTTCTAATAATTAGGTCTATTAATATCTTCCAAGGGGACTGAAATTGATTTTTAATTTCTTTTTAAGACTTTCCTTATGTATTTCTTGTTCATGAAATTGAAATGAATGTTATTTATACATTTCATTTATATTAAAAAATTTCTCAATAGAATGCTGTTGTTTTATATCCGGTAAACTTTCCCTTTGTCAAATTTCAAGTAGGCCATGGCAATACTTTTGAGGGAAAGGAAGGAGTTCATAGGGAAAGTACAATCATTTGAAGTCTAATTAAAATACGTAAAATAGTTTAAAACTCTGCAAAATAGGTCATAATATCCTCGTTATAGTACTAAGCCTACAGAAATGGAAGCATTAGGAAATCATTGTTTTGTGTACATCTGTATATCTATGTGTGTGTGTATGTATGACTATTAGGCGTTTGTGTATTTTTTTTTTTTTACTGCCAGAAAAAGGTGGTAAAAACTTGTTGGATTAGAATCTCTGCTGCTGGTGATACAGTGATCAATGATTGATTGGTCCATGAAGCTGCCTTCAAATAGAGTGGGATGCTAAAATGCAAAGCTTGTGTCACGGAAAACACTGCACAGATCAGGGATGTCAAGCACGCTATGAGAGGAAACCGTGTTATTTCCCTACTCACAGAAACAAGGTTATTCATATTTACATTTCTAAGTAGTGATGAGGATTCCACTGGAGTGTCACTCCATTAGAGTAGGGGATTTGTACCTGGCTGCATTTACTCACTGCCTAGACAGTGTCTGGAACATATTAGCCATAAAATAAAGCCTTTTCACATACATGAATTAATTGACACAATCCTTTTTAAGGTGCACAACAGAAAGTTTTCAGACTTAAAAATCCTCAGCAATACCGAAGGTATTTATCAGTAGATGATCACTTTATGTAATTCCATAGACTCCGTGAAATTGCACATTCTCTGTAATGTTCTTTCCCTTTACATTAAATCTTGAGATTATTTTCTGCCATGAGGCAATAGCTCTCTTTAGCTATCCATTAAGCAATTATTGGGGAGCTGCTCTTGGCCTGACCTCGTGCCAACTGGTTTGAACCTACTGAATGGTTCTTGTGGGGTTCACAGAACTATCTGAAACTCTTGTGACATGCTCAGGTGATTGCTGAATTATTTTTCATGATGCCAAGATGTTGACAAGACAAAAACTGGCGAAATCTCTAAAATCCTAGATACTGGTTTTTTGTGAGTTATTTTCCTGCATTAAAAAAAAAAAAGCAAAGACGTCTGTTATAAACAATGGAGAGTAAAAAATCATTTAATCACATAAATCCAAATACCATTAACCCTGAGTTGCAAATCTGATACAATAATTTGAGTGAGAGTTTTTGTGAAAATTGAGATCTAATTCATATATTTATCCCAAATGAAATATTTTTATATAAACTTAATGAGGTTGGATACTTTTTTTTTTCTTTTAAGGTTATGTGTATAAACTCAGTTCTGAGGAATAATTTCAGTGCTTAAAGCTAATCACTTTGAAAGCTTGCAGTGTACATTTTCAAATTTTTCTAATCTGTAACCTAAATTTTCTTATTCCTTGGTCACCTGACAGGTCACTTTTGTCTTTCTCACCCAAAGAACCTTGCCAGAAGCCAAGAACATGAACACACCTTTTTAATTAAAGCAGTCTACTGGTAACAAAGAATCAAGGCCAAAAAACAGGGTCATTTTTATATCTGTACTACAGAAAACTAGACTGAGACAAAGGAAATCCAATTAGTGCCAAAAATTCAGCATTTAAACAGGCAGAAGGAGAAAGAATATTAACAGAGGTTATGTGGATTGAAGTCAAGATTTCTTTCTGAGTCTTCAGAATGATTTTAATTTTATGAAGAGAAATTTTAAAACGTAAGGTGATTTTTTTTTTCCAAATAGCTGTGTCAGCAAAAATCATTACACCTACCTTGAAAGAAATGTATCACTTTTGCTAAATTTCATTTGCCTTTACCAAGGGGAAAATATGGTTGACTTTTGTGTATGTGTGTGTTTGACGTCATGCAAAGTATTGCATTTTCTTTGGAACATTTAGGGAACTATTTGTGACCTCACATTTTTTTTTTTTTTTCTCAAGCTTCAGGCATTCAACCAAATTAACTACCAGTTTATATATTTGTATAGCTAGGTAGAGGGATGCCTGGGAAATAATCTTAATCCAGAATAATGAGCAGCCAAGTAACACAAATATTGAAGGAGTGATGGGAGGTTTGTTAGTATCAGAAGAGATGTTTAAATCCCTCCCTGGCACACTCCATTCAGTCATCTGCCTAATATTGAGAACCCACTGAGTGGCACTATGGAAGGAGAAAGACAGACACCTCCACTCCTGTAGCATCACAGAACCTGGAAGGGCCAAGACAGTGCATGTTTAGGGAAGAGAAGAGAAGCACTAATTGAAGACCTATGAGGGCCCTGAAGGTGTCTGTACTCTGAGCAGTCAGCAGTCCACAAAGTCTAATGAGAAACTTGGGAACACTTAAATATGCATTCAGGTATATGGTGAGTCAGAGCTATGGAAAGCAGATTTCAAAAGATTAATTAGGAAGCAGAGGAGAAGTCCTCTTCCTCATAAGCAGCTTAAAACTGGGCAGTACAGATTATGCAAAGGTTACAAGCGTGACTGGATCTTTTCAGCAGCCTGATTCTCCTTTTATACCATAATCAGCATTTTGTAGCATCTTTCTTGTCCATCGTCTTAAAAATAAATGTGAAAAGGCATTTGCAAGTGCCAAGGATTTTACGTGTTTGTGTGTGTGTGTGTTTATGTGTCTGTGGAGGGTCCCTTTGAAGCAGTCCTGTCCTTCAGAATAAAGGTCTTAATCCCCCTGCAGCTGGGAGTGCCCCTGGCAGGCAGTCATCAGCCGTCAGCCCCCTTCAGGAAGTATTTCAGCCCAAGAGAGCTGCTTTGCCCAGTGTCAGGCCTCTTGCTGTAACCAAAGCCTGGTTGATGTGGGCGTGTAAATCCTTGACTTCCCCACCCTAACTCTGAAAGGCCATCCCAGTTCAGCTTCCCTCTCTACTTAGCTCTGTTTCCTAAGAGTTCCTTCTAATAAACACCCTTCATGCTGATCTCCACCTCAGAGCCCACTTCCCCACACACAGCTTGTGAGAATCGGGCACTTGTACAGGAGCTTTTTCTTAAGGGGCTTCGATACTAGCCACACTTGTTCCTGTCAGGGACTGGATGTTGGATGTTTCCCATGGCAGGAAAAGCAGAGCTGCTGCTGTGGTCTGAAGGGCAGTGGAGGGGTTCAGATCCATCAAACCTAAGTCTGAGGGTGAAAAGCATTGCTTTGGAATCAGAGATTTCGGTTAAAATCATATCGTGTGTTTGATGTAGGATGAGTTGTTTAAATGCTGTAAACCTACATTTTCTCATCTGCAAAATAGGAATAATAAAATGTGTTTTGTATATTTGTGGGGATTAAATAGCACCACAGTGACATGTTGAAGCAGTCAAATTTATTTTCATTATCATACTTACAGAGTTCAGAGTCTCTTGTGAAAGAAGTGATATATGTATATATATATATATATATATATATATATAATATACATACAGTAGCTATGGATGTGAGATATGTATCATTCTTAGATACATAGATATATGTCATATCCAGAGTTACTTGTGACTTATTACTAGTAAGAGTTGACACATGAAAGTTTGCAGACAATATTCTTTTTCATATATTAGAGTCACCGGCAGCCCTATAATAATATCACTGGATTCTGATATTCTTTCTTGAGGGTAAGAGAAATGAGTAGAGTTCACACTGATCCTCCAAGAAATGTGCAAGGGGGCATGTCACACTTTGATCACCATCCCTTCGTGCTGAAGCAAGAAGAAAGTTTGTGAGGCCCCAGGACTAAGTGAGGAGTCAGGGGTCAGACTTCTCTATTGGTCCTGGCACTTGGCTGCTCCCAAATTATTTTAGTAGACACTGTTCTGATGTAGTTAGGTGACATTTCACCTTTTAAAGACTGTTTTGTTGACATATTTGCAGTCTAACTGAGGAAAAAAGAATGTTCATGAAGTTGAGAATCTCTATAATTAAAAATAAAAAAGAATATTTGCTATCAGCTTGCCCTGGCAGTGAGATAGCCAAAGGGAGTGCAGTGTGAGTCATTTATGACCTAAGGTAGCTCTTTTTAATTGTATGATTGAGTTAAGGTAACTTAGGTTTGCAACACTGTAAGTCACACCATGCCCACCACTGCAGCTTTCATCACCTTCCACCGCTGTCCAGTGGACCCCTTCTCCCTTTCGTTCCCACCCTTCTCCCCCTTCCTCTCTGGTAACCTCACTTCTGTCCTTATTTATGGAGCAGTTTCCTTCTTTCTCAAGATGATACTGAGATGCTTACCTTAAATTGTTTTCTATTTGGGCACCTCTGGATTTTTTCAAAACTGAGATGGTATATTTGTCATGGAACTTTTGACCCTCAGTTAGTACTGTTAGCTGGAGTCTAGAAGACACCACGGAATGTTGGGGCACATAGCACAGCATCTTATATTATAGTGATTAATTATGTGAAATGACTTCATTATGAAGTGGAGCTGGACCGTTGAAACCAGGAATCTCACCCACGTACCCTCAGAAGAACAGAACTGAGAGACTGACTTCCCATAATTGCTTGATTTGTGGAAGACTGAGACTCCTCTCCTGACCAACAAACCTCTGTCAAGAAATCTCTCTCAGGCCTCAAGCCATTGAACTCACTGTTTGGACTCTGAATGGACTTGCCTCTCTGCACATCTGGTCCATAACCAAATCCCCAGCCCACAAACCCTGAATGGACAGCTGTAGCTTGCTGTAGCATGCATTTCCCGAATCATAATTCCTCTGCTATTTCTGAATAAACTGAATTTCTGGTCATTTGAACTTGATTCTGTTTACTGTTTTAATTTAGCTTGGCAATTAAAATGTGCATTGACATTAGAAAGCCTGCGTTCCAACCCTGTGCTGTACTGATAGCTTTATGATTCTAGAGAGTTTAAGTGCACAGAGTATCTACTTTCCTTTTCTGTAAAAGGAAAATAATAATAAATGGTTCTTGTATCGTAGGGAAATGGAGTTGATTTGATGAAACAATGCAGATAACACTATCAGCAGAGAGCCTGACCCAGAGTAAGTGTTCGATACCTGTGAGTTATTGTATTATTAGTAGCCATATTAAATGAAAAACATCAAAAGTTTCATTTTGCAAAAATAGAAAAAAAGAACAACAACCAAGGACCAGTTATTTTAAATTGCAGATCTGAGTATTACGACAGTTTCTAAGATAGGCATATGGACAAGAAAGTCAAACTGTGGACATAAGGTCATCTTTGCAATAGGCTATAACCCAGAAAGCTGCCAGCAGAGACTTAAGCTAAGTGGTTATCCTACACTTAGCTTGAGATCTCTTGTCTGACAGGAAGTCTGTATTTCTTACTGAAGAGCTCTAAGGATCCTGGATAATACCTTGTTCTGCCTGGATTGAGTTACTAATGTGTCTTACAGAGCTCTCTTCCTCAAGGATAGATATTTGCTACTCACTTATTTATGGAAATTAAATCTTTCCTTTTACATTTAACCCACCCTTCAGAGTGGGCACTTTAACAAAGCAAATGGGCTAATAATATTATGGGTTTTTATTAACTGATTATTTTTTTAAAGGAAAACTGCAGGAATGAAGGAGAGCTGGCAAACAGGCAGGAAGGGAGATGAGGAAGAAGCATTCCATTTTATTTTATTTAGTTGTTCACATGGGTTTCCACTGCCTCCCTTACCCCCCCCCCCCGCCCCCCGGGATTTGAACCCAGGGGTATGTGTCTTGCTCCTTTGGAGGCGATTGACTAACTGCTATTCCACCAGAGCGTGCCTTACTTTATTTGTATTTAGTTGTTCATATTGGTTGTTAACCCTGGACCCGGGATGCAAATATCAGTCCTTATGATATCTTTTTAAGTTATCCAATCTATGGGTGTGTGTGTGTAAAAACTTTATTTTTAAATTTACAAAAATTTTGCAAAAAGTGATAGAACTGTATGTCTTTCATGAAGATTCCTAATTGTTAAAAAGGGAGCTACTCAGAACACAGAGGTGGTATAAAGATTATTTTAAGCCAAAGACGTGAGAATCAACAGATGCAGAAAGAAGTTTTTTTGCAGCTTCATATTTGACTAAAAGCAGCAATTTCTAGGACTGCCGTAAATTCCTTCGTTTGGGTGCACCTTCTCCCAGAAGGAAAAACATGAATTAAAAACTTGTCCCAGTGTGCCCTGGTTCAGCAGTGGTTAGGTCAATTGTCTCCAAAGGATGCAGCACACATTCCCCTGGGTTCGAGTCCCGGGTTCGGGGGTAGCAACTGGTGTGAACAACTAAATGAAAAATAAATAAAGTGCTTCTTCCTCCTCCCTCTTCCTGCCTACTTGCCTACTACTGCCTTCATTTCTGACTGTACCTTTCCTTTTAAAAAAAAAAACAAAAAAGATGTTCTGATCCCAAATTCTTTCTTAGAGGAGTTTCATGGGCCTGAAGAAAACAGGAAAACCATTCATACCTTTATAAGTAACATATCACTAAACTTCTTATCTATGACTGTTCTCCTAAAAACCCATTGGTCTTTGCTATTTATTCTTCTCAAAGGAGTTTTTTTCTGTTTTTTACTTTTCGATATATACCTTATAGCTTCATTGGCAGGCTCCTTCTTTTGCTGGCTCCTATGTGTATTGACTAAATCTGTTAATGTGTCTTGCATCAGTTTAATTTGCTACCTTCAGGTACTGAACATAAGAGGATAGAGGGCAAGATTTTTTCCCCGACATTAACATTTTACCACTTTTATCTTATTCTCTCTCTCTCGCTCGCTTTCTCTCTCTCTCTCTGTCTCTCCCTCTTTCTCTCTCTCTGTCTCTGTGTGTGTGTGTATTTATAAACCATTTTAAAGTTATAGACCTGATACCCCACTTCCCCTTAAGAATTTAATGTTTATTTCCTAAAAATAAAGACTCTCTCTTACACAACTACAAAAAATTAATGTTAAACAAACTATCATCTAATCCACAGACCCCCATTAAAATTGTTTAAATAATGACTCAGTGATACCCATTAAAGTTCCGGGATCCAGTCCTGGAATATGTGTTATATTTAGTTGTTTCTCCTAGTCTCCCTCAATACAGAACAGACCCCAGTCTTTCATTCTTTTTTATGATATTGACAGCTCTTAAAATTTACTCTGTAAAGTGCTCCTCAGTTTGGATTTGTGTGATGTTTCCTCTTGATTAGATTCAGATTGTACATTTCCAGAAGGAATACTCTAGGAGTGATGTATTCTCGGGGTACAATATCAGCAAGTTCATGGTATTTACTTATCTTATTACTGCTGATGCCTGCTTTTATCACTTTTTATAATGATATTTACATATTATAAAGTTAATAAACATTATGTACTTATTAATTAATAAGCCATGAATAATTATTATCCTCCTCAAGCTGACTCCTTTGAGTTTTTGACATGTCCTCATTATTCTTTGATTGCTTCCTTACTTTTTGGCACCATGTTCTAGGCTTATCTGCCATTTTCCTGCTATAATCCTGTAATCTGTCATTTCTTTAAAGCATCCTGGTTCCTTTCAGTGGAGAATGTAATTTAGAAGTCACAATTTCAGTGCTCATTAATGTCATTGCTTTTAGGTCTTATCAACAGACTAGGACATATTTGCTTACACATATAAACACACATCCATATCATCTATCTATCTGTCTCTCTCTCTCTCTCTCTCTCTCTCTCTCTCTCTCTCTCTCTCTCTCTCTCTCTCTCTAGCTTTCCATCCATCCATCCATCTCTCTGTATACGTTAAAAGCCAGGAATTCACACCAACGCTTTTGATTCTAAATCCAACACCACAAGGGTTTGTCCTAGATTCTTTTACAAATTTTAACTCCCATCTTCCACACTGAAAAAGCTGGCTGTCATTGATCTCATATTTACTTCGGGATCAATTCTCCTGTGTGTAACCCAAGTCCTGAACTTGCAACCTGCTCCTCCTCTTCCACAGGATTACTGTAGGGGTCATCGTATCCAGGTCTCAACTGCTGCTTTTGAGAACTTCTAATCTAGTAGCTTCTTAAGATTTCAGCCCAGGTGCCTATTCCAGAACCTCCATGGTAGCATTTGAGTCCATTGACTCAGAAACTTGACTTGAGCAGTGTCTCTCAGCTTGTGAGAGCCAGCACCAGAAGTCTCACCCGGTCTCCTGACTTCAGGGGATTTTTTCTTTCCTCTGATTTTGGATGTCAGCCTACCTGAGTGTGCTGGATAGGAATTGAGAGTTTAGACACAGAAGCCCCAGTTCTCTCCTAACAGTCTCCCTAGACTAATTAGATCAGCCCTTCTTTGGTACCAGATCATAGTCCCTTTTCCTGGCACCCTACAACGCAGTTCATCCAGTGGTACATTGGCGAGCAGGTCTCTTAACTCAGTGCTTTAGGGAGATACCATAGAAATAATACTGAGCACAGTATAAAACATATGCGCACAGCATCATATCTAATCCATTACAAGTCCAGTGAATTTTATTCCCTAAATATATCTCAGATGGGTGTTTTTTTTCTCCATCTCTATTGCCGCTATTCTAGGGTAAGCCCCCAGTGGGACCACTGCAAGAATCTCCTAGAGAGTCTCCCCGCTTTGTATAGTCCCTGCGAGCTTCAGTGCACTCGCCAACAGTAAGAGCAGTACAGAGTAGCATTACTTCCCTGCCGGTCACTGAGCCTCAGTTCTAACAGAGCGACACAGAGATGGCAGGATGACCCTGGCATATTATGAGTGGCAATGCAGGAAAAGAATGCTGAGTTTAGGATATTCTAATACTTTATACTTTACAGTACACTTGCCTGCCCTTTGTACCAGCAGGAGACATTTTTTTCTTCCAAGACAGTTCACTATACAAACATCCTTGAAGAGATAGTAAAGACAAAGGGCAGTTAAAGCCTCTTCTTGCAAAACAGAGAGAAATGAAAGAGCTGCATGAAAAAATGGTCTCCCAACAGTTTAATCAGCTGACCAATCTTAGTATCACTAAAAACAGGACATCATATATCTGCTGATGTGATGCAATAAGTACACAGCACCACCTATGAGTTATTTTTGCCAAAGAGGGTAATCTGTATGTAATCAAGTCAAGATCTAACTACCAGTGTGCAGGAAATACAGAGGATTAAAGAACAAGTAGAAAACAAGTCGGACGAGAGGCCATCAGCCAAATCTAGAAGATGAGGAATTGTATGGGATAGATGGCCAAGTTTCTCCAACAAATAAATGGAAAATTAAAAGATGCGAGGCAATGAAATAGTTGTGAATGAATAGAAACTTGGGAAATAATTCATATGTGGACCTTGTTTGATCCTAACTAAAACAATCTATTATAGGACAATTTTTAGACAATGGGGAAGATTGGAGAACGGACAGGAAACTGAAAAAATTACATGAAAGAATTATTATTGTTAGGGATAATTGGAAGACATTGAGGTTATGTTTTAAAAAGCCGCGTGTGTTACATTTGCTTTAAATTACTTGCAACCAACAACAAAAGTGGAAGGACTAAGATGAAACAATTTGGCCAAGTGTTATTAATTGTTAAATGTGGGCGATGACTATGTGAAAGGTCGTACTGCTATTTTTCTATGTAATGTTGAAATTTTCCATTAGCATTTCATAAATAAAGCTGTGGAAAGAATGAAGGAATAAAAATGTGAGAAAAAATTAATTGCAAGCCTAAAAAGTTGGAGGGGGTCCGGGGGAGTTGCTTTAACTTAGACCTTAGTGGAACATCTCAGATCTTCTGAAGTCTGCCCTTCAGAAGCGAATACCTTCCATTTTTCTTTTTCAATGTGGAGTTGCTAATGACCTTTGATCTACCAACTCCTGCTTAAATTGCAACATTTGAGCAAATAAAAGATTATTTGAAATGACTGCATTTTGAAGTGGTTTGTTATGGAGTAACAGAGAAACAACCCAGTAGGCACTTGTTGAAAGCTAGTTCTGCTCTGGTGTATTTTAAACGACTTACTAAGTTTAGACTAAAATCTCTGACTCGAAACAGTTTTCTGCTCAGAGTTTGATATAACTGACTCATCAAGGATTTTATTAATATCTTACCATTTAGACCAAGAAACAGAGATAGATGCAGAGATAGTCACCCACAATTAAAATATTTCTGGCTCTGGCCAGAAATCTCTCTCTTGTCTGCATCTGCTTGTCTTTGAATCTCCTTGTTGCTTTGCTAGTGGCCAGTGTTAGTATCATTGTAATCATACTCCCTTACAACTCATAGTTTTTATAGGTCAATATTAGCTAGCTTTCATTTTATTCAAAAACTTTTCACCTTATTTATATCTGCACTAGTATGTTTTATATCAGAAGTAGATTGGTTTATTGCCATAGAATCAAATGACCATAAGGAGTTTAAAAAGTTCTCTGGTTTGACTTCTCTCTACCTGTAGACAAATGGACAGATATTTTCTTTTCCAATTTTTCCAGGTTAAAAATGGGAGTAGGGATGCACCCTAGGGGAGCATCAATTGGATCAATTGCTCCTGAAGGGGCAAATACCACATGCCCCTGGGTTTGTGTCCCAGGTCTTGGGGAATACAACCAGTGTGAACAACTAAAATGGAAATAAAATAATGCTTCTTCCTCCTCTCACTTCCTGCCTGCCTTCATTCCTGCCTGCACCTTTCCTTAAAAAAAAAAAAAAAGGAATAGGTAGACTATCAGTGGTGAACTTAATGTAGTGTTTATAAATGTTGATTTATATTAATGTGTACTCGAAACCTATATAATGGTGAAAAATCAATATTAATTCAATACAACTTTTTGGAAAATGGGAATGGGGAAGGGAGAATGAGTGGTGGAATTAAGACTCCACTTACAGTATTTTGTGGGAGATGCACCTTATCCTGACACGTTTATAGCCTGGTCTGCCAGGGATCACTGCATAGTAACTTTGTGTCTGCTTCTAAACTCTTCCATCTATTAGTAATGAGAGATTATTTTGAAACCTTTTATGACCTCTATAGTCTATTTTTAGGATCACCTCAAAACACTGAGTCAGCAAAGAAGCCATAAGATAATAGGAACTTTGTGAATAATGGAAAAACGTTAAACAAGCTCAGAACAAGACAGAAGGTCAGGGACTGTTCTGCTGACCTGTTTCCCAGGAAAGGTGGGATGTCTGGCCGTTGTCTGAACATCAGGGAGGAAAGCAGGTGGGTGTGGGAGGAGAAGCCTGGAAGCAGAGATGTTAGGGAAAAAACGCTTCACTGTTCCAACTTTTTGTGATTCGTTTAATTTAATTTAATTATTATTTTTGAGCTATGGAGTACATGTAATGAGACTGGCCAGCAGAGGGCCTTCGAATGAATACAAATACTTTTTAATATTCATGTGGAATCTTTGAGATTTGGGTTTCTTCCCAGGGGGATTTGATTTTAAGAAAAATTTTAAAAAACCTTCAGATTTTGCTGGAAAATAGTCACAATGGCTTTAGGCCTCACTGTTTCTGGCATTGAGATTTTAGCATTTCATGGAGAACAAGGTACTTCAGTGAAAGGTCAGTAGGTGGCAAACTTCTACAACCCTAGGTGGAAGGTAGCCTCCCATTTTAGAAATACTGAGAGTTCTTGCTTTTTTTGGGAGATGGTGAGTGGTGCCTCTGTGTGTGTGTGTGTGTGTGTGTGAGTGTGATGGTGTAAAACACACTGAATCAAAATGAGTTCCTTTTGAAATAATTAGGAAGTCAGTTGCCAATTAAATCAGTTGTATTAAGTCAGTCGGCTAATCCATCCCTGCAGACAGCCACCCACCAGTGCTATGGTTTTCTTGGCCCCAGTGGAAGAGAGGGTGGACAGAAGGTCCTAAAGTCCCCTTCAATTCTTGTAATTTGTGGTTTGACTTTCTTTCTCGTAAGCCTCCCAATGGTTTATGAACTAGAGGTAGATGTGGAAAGTTTCCAATTTTATATAGTGGGATAAGGTTTGGATTATTATTATTATTAGTTGTTTTTGTTTTTTAAGGAAAGGTGCAGGCAGGAATGAAGGCGAGTAGGCAGGTAGGGAGGAAGAGAGAGGAGCTAGGAGCATCTTTATTTTGTTATTTTTATATGTTTGTTCATGTTGGTTGCTTCCCCCTAGGCCTGGAACTCGCACCAGGGGTATGTGGCTGGCTCCTTCATAGACGATTGACCTAACTGCTGCTCCACCAGGGCGCACCTGAATTATTTTTTTGAAGGAATTTTTTTTTTGGAAAGTGTTGAAGGATAATAGGAAGATGAGAGTAAGTACATGGAGGTTAAAACAAATAGAATATTATAAAATTTCCTTGTTTCTTTACTGAAAATCTGGATCAGTGTAAACATCTTTTATTTTTTTCATTCCCAGAATCCTCAAATTGAGTGATTGTACTGTTAATTCTGGGGAAATTTATTTCTTCTTTCATTATTTTGGAAATCGCTCCATACGAAAAGGTAATTCATTGTTTCCAGAACAAATAGCTTCCTGAACTTTGTTTCTCACTCCTCTATTATTCTCATGTTATTCTCGGAGAAGACCATGCCATTGTGATGTTTTTCACATGTATAATGTGTTAAGGTGACATCCAGACCCTACACATCCATTTGTAATGGCCATCTGTTATTTTTATCTAATGTATGCCTTTAAATCTCTTCTTTGGGAAACTGTCCAACCCAAGTCCATGTGACTCTATGAGGCTTTCAGTAGCCTGGTGTGGGCATGGGATCCTTAATCACCCCAAGTTTGGGGATGCGGCTCAGCTGGCCATCAGATTCCTTCTGATTTTCCTGCTGGGGATGGATGCATTATGATCTCTTATTTCTGTCCTTGTTAAACTGGAAGACTATACAACTGCTAATGGTAATGTTGCCTGTTAGATGCTCTAGTGTCTCCTTTGTCTGATACTACTATGGCTCCCTCCAGCTGCTTTTTCTTGATTAGTGTTGGCATGGTGTAACTTATTCTACCCTTTTATTTTCAATCTATTTGTGTCTTTTTTTGTGTGCCATTTTTACTTTTAAGCTATTATTTGTATCTAAATTTGTTTCTGTAGAGAGAAGACTTGATTAATGACCTTTTATGCAATCTGACAACCTCTGTGTTTAAATCGTGTTATTAATATTATTAATATGCAGGTCGATTTAAATCTGCCGCCTTGGTATTTGGATCTTTGCATCATCTTTTGTTCATCCTTTTCCTCTTTTTAAGCCTTTTTTGGATTTTTTTTATGATTTGATTTTACTCCTTGTATTGAATTATTATTTATTCCTCTTTCTTTTTTAACTGGGTGTCATAGGGTTTATGGTATACTTATTTAGCATATCATAGTCTACCTTCAGGTGCAGTATAAAAACTTCGTAACAGTATTCTTCTATTTCTTCCTTCTTGGCCTCTGTACTTTTATTGTCAGTATGTGTCAATATATATATATACATCTTTACATATATGCATGTGTATGTGTGTATATGCATATGGTTACATATATGTAATAATTCTGCAATGCGTTGTTATTCTTTTTCTTTAAACAATTCCCTTTACAGAGATTCAAAAATTTGTTTTATACGCACACACACAGAGGTGTATTTACCATTGCTAGTATTCTTCATTGCTTTAGGTAGATCTATCATTCCTCCCCATAGCATTTTCATTCTACCTAAAGAATTTCCTATGACATTCTTCCAATGTTAGTCAGCTGAATTATTGCAACTTCTGGATGTCTAAAATAGCCTTAATTTTGGCTTAATTTATGAAATATATTTTCATCATAAAATTCTAGGTTAACAGTTTTTTTTTCTTTTAGTACTTCAGAGATGTTCTTGTTTTCTGGCTTGGTTGCTTTTGATGAAACGTCTGCTATCATCTTTGTTCCTCTGTACATCACGTCTTTTCTTCTAAGGGAATGGAATTATTAGATTTCTCTGTCATGATTTACCCCATTTCTTCCTCATTTATGGAGATTGCCTTGGACAAAATGTATATGTTGTAGAAGCACTTAAGTCTCAGGGTCTACTTCTGGGGAGACTGACCTAAAATATGTCCCAAACTTAACCTTCTATAAATATTGCTAATTTGAATTATATATATATATATATATGAATGAAAAATGTATGCATTACACATATCCTGGAATTTACTTTTATTTTTCATTTACTAATATATCATAAACATCTTACCAAGTTAATCCAATATTGAGATTCCTTAGGATGGATTTTTTTCATACTATGATTTTTCAGCTACCACTATAAATTGACACTAATATTATTTCAAATTTTGTGCTATTGAAATATACTTATAACAAGTCAGACTTGTGAGTGAGAAGGATCTTTTGCATTCTAAAAAGTTTTCTTTATCTGTTAAGAGCCATAGAGAACATCCTGTTTACATTGTGAACGTGGGGTAACAAGTCTTTAAGGCGACAAGTCAGGAACAGGTCTTCTACACATATAACATTCCTTTATGAGTTGGAAGCAAGTATTATGGAAAAAAATGAAAAATGAAAGCAAGGGAACTTAAAAGCTCTGATGACGACTTTCTGGTCTCCTCTTGGTGTGAAAGACCAAAAGGAGGGATCCTGTAGGGACTCTAGGAAGATTCTTATTCACTAAATCGTATTTAGAGGACTTGGCTGAAGTTATTCTGATAGGTTGTTGTCTGTGCTCCGGGGACAGTTAAATGCTTTAATTATCACTCCTGCTTTCAGAAGATTTCTTGATCTAAAAGCAGAAAAGCTGTAACTTTCTGCAGGTAGACAGAAACATATTTGGGGGGCCCTCTTGAAGAAAAAGAATTATGAATATAAAATTAGGTGTGAAAACGAATATTGAGAATGAGATGAGAAATGAAAATGTCATAGGTTTTTAGAAGCTGAAAAATACCATAAATATCACAGACATCCCAGAAGCAATACAGGGTTTTTATGAATTAACTCTCTGACATATCACTAGCTTCTGGTGTGGTATACTTAAAATACTGTTTTCCCTCTGCTAGACACATACTTCTAAATGCTGTGAGCTTGAGAGCTAGTTACAGAGAAGAAAGGACATACCCTGAGACATTTTACTTATGATTAATAAATCCACTATGTATGCTGGAACATTCGTCATTTTACACTGGTATTTTTATTTCTGTTGGACAAATTCTGAGAAATGGTTTGCAAAACCTGTTGATTTTAAAGCATATCTCTTTTATTCAGACACCTATTTAAAGCCATTATTAATGGACCATTTTTCAGCAGATTCTTTTGAATTATGTCATCTGTGAATCATAGTAAATTTATTTCCACAGTTCCAAAATTACGTGCTTCTGGCTTGGTTTTTTTTGTTGTTGCTGTTTTGCCTTGTTTCGGGTTTGTTGACTAGATCAGACTTCTAGGAGCACACACACGTGAATTTTATTCCTAATTTCACTGGGAATTATATCCTAGTTAACAAACATGTATGGAGCAGTTATTTGTCAGGTACTGTCAGAGGAACGTAAGGTATGTTACCTAACTTCACTCGCTGTAGCGTTGTGAGGGCGGCACTATCATCAGCTCCATTTATACAGTGAGGAGACTGGCCAGGGAGGTTAAACAACTTACCTAAGACAGGAAGTGGCAAAATAGGATGTGATCTTTTTTCTGGGTAGGCAGGCTGGTGAGTGTTTATATGTAGCTCTCTGAATATAAACCCCAATGGGAAACATTAGTTCACTTTTGTGAGGTAAATAATCCCCCTGGAGCTGATATGGTATCACCGAACATGGGCTGGGGAAGGAGTCTTCACAATTCCTCAGGGAGCTGGAACTCTAGCCAAGTTTAGCAAACTATAGCGTTTAGTGTTACACCAGAAGACAGGAAGGTAGTATTTAAAATATCAGCTGATTCCTTGAGTCTAGGAACAGAAATCAGCTGGAGCTGGCCCAAGCAGAAGATGGCATTTGCTAGAAGGATACAGTCTCAGAAAGAAAGCCAGGAGGCAGCAGGGCATTAGGAAGTCTGGAACAGACTGAACAGGTATTCAGTGGGGACTTCGCGGTTCTCTGTTTGCAGCAGGTCAGTGTTCTTGATACCTGGCCAACAGGGCAGAACGCTACTACCCAGGATCCTGAACTCCTCAAGGCAGCTACCGGCACCAGTGGAGACTGAGGCCTTCTCTGCCTTGCTCAGGTGAACCAAGGTTCAGCCCCAGTTCAGTCAACAATGGTACATAACTTTAGTGGGTCTGTTCGTCTCTAGTCTTATTGGAGATGGCAGTCTAGACTAGGACTAACCCCTTCTACCTCTGAAATTCTTTTGGACTTAAAAGTCATCAACCTGGCATGCACTGGTAGAGCAGCGGTTAGATCAATCACTTCCGAAGGAGCAAATCACATACCCCTGGGTTCCAGTCCCGGGCCCGAATGAAAATGAGGTGCTTCTTCCACCTCTCTTCTCCTGCCTGCCTACCTGCTCACCTTCATTCCTGCTTGAATCTTTCCTTTAAAAAAAATAGGCATCATCCTGCCATAATCTTCTCCTTACCATCTGAGTCATGGTGACGTGACCTCCCTGGCATCATCCCTGTCAACCACCTTTTTGCTGACCATGCTATTCTGGCCTTGTTGGCCCTTGAACAGAACAAGCTCATTCTCCCTGTAGGACCTTTGTACTTACTGTTCTGATGTCTAGAAACCTGTCCATAGGTCTCATGGCTTCAACCCTCCTTTCTCTCACATCTCTTCCTCAGAGGGCCTCTCCCTGAGTATCCTGCCTGAATAGCCCACTCCATTCACACCTGTGTTCTCAGCTGCTTTGTTTTCCTTCTGAATGTTGCCTGAAATGGTGACATATATTCCACCATCTGTAGATGATCTCCCCACTAGAATGTAACCTATGGCTGCAGAAACTCTGTCTTATTTATGACTGTATTTTCAGCATCTAGAACAGTGCTTGGCATGGAGTAGATGCTCAAAACCTCTTTGTTGAATGCATGATTAAATAAATGAATGAATGAGTTGCACATTTTTTATGGACTATACATTTGAAAATTGACTATTCACTTAGCGTTCATGTGTGCTTCACTCTATGCTCGAACAAAATAGCTTTTTTTTTATTTTTAAGGAAAGGTATAGGTAGGAATAAAGCAGGGCAGGCAGGCAGAGAGAGGAGAAAGATGCATTTTTATTTAATTTAGTTGTTTATCTTGGTTGTTTCCCCAGCCCCTAGGTCTTAAATCAGGAAACGGGATGTATGTGGTCTGTGCCTGGTGGACTAAACCACTAAGCCACCAAATAGCATTTCTTTTAAATGAGATGTAATTCAACTTTTAAGTCTGACCTCCTCTAACTAAGCCCTTAACATACTTTCTTCCAAACTGTCCCTAAGCTATTCTAAATTAGTGAGGCTATGCAGTAATATGTGGAAATAGCTTTTCATTGTTCGTGTAAGGCAGGAAATAGTTGATGTTAATTATGATTTGATGATCAGGGTGCTGTCATGGGAAGAAAAGCTGGTGCTTTGTTTTCTGTTTTTAAATTCTCTGTGCAAACAGAAAACAGTGCCCATTCATTTCCACTATTTCATAGATGACTTATGCAAGAGTCACCTCTGGTTGAACCCTAATATAGTACTGAGAATTATCATCCAAATAGAGAGATGAGGAAAAATGGTCTTGCCTGAAAAAAAATAGAAACACACATTTCCATAAGTATGCCAAGAAAGACATTTCTCTCTCTCACGAAAAATTAGAGCAAGAAGGAAAAATATTTTCACAAGAGAAAGGCATAGTCATAGACAAGTCTTTTTTCTTTGCAAAGCCAAGGAGATTTTCAGCTGCAGAAAACTGACAACTTGCCTCCAGGCTGAAATTTATGGTTTTCTAGAATCAGCTGTATTTACTGAGGGTCCTATGTTGCCCTTGAACAAATTTAAGTTGAACTGGAGGATTGGTGTACTCAGACAATTATCGACAAAATGAACATTCTCTCACTGTCTGTGGAGCAACCAGGCCTCATATTCTTACCACTGAAGAATTACTTCAGAAGTTATTGCTGTTAAAGAGAAAAGTTGATGTATCTGGCAAAATAAAATGTTCATACAACTAAAGCTGGTTTTCAACCTTCGGTGCTCATCATATTTGCTTGAATGCTTAGAAAGAAAATACCAAGCCAATGCCAGAACTTTACCCCAACCCAGAAATATAAAAAACTAGGCCCATAACTCTTCCTTTGTTGTTAATTTCTTGATCATCTGCCAGATGATTCTGGCCTGTCATCCGGAACTATGAACCATTACCTCTGACCTTTGCCACAGTCTGGTAGGCAGTTCACTGACCTTCCCAGGTCACATTGTGAAGACAGCTAATTTTGTCTTTCATCTCTAACCTGCCTTTCTGGTCCTCTATTCCCATTCCTAGAACCTGCCCCTCCTGAGGTATCTCTCAGATGCACTTATCCTGCCCTGTCCTACAGTTAAGCAACCGGGAAATTATCCCTTGGTTTAAAAAAAAAAAAAAATTCCACAAAACTCTCACCCTTTCCAGTGTAGGATTATCCTTCTTTAAAACAAAACCCAACAAAAAACCAAACAAACAAACAAAAACAACCCCATGTGGAATACCACATAATGTGAATAAGACAGAGGAGGGCAGGGACGTGTTCCTGGCTGGTTCCCCTGGTAAGCAAAGGTCTGCTCCAAAGGGCAGCTCTGTTGGGTGATGCACACAAGTTACTGAACCTTCTCTGTGCCTCAGCTTCCTCCTGTAAAACTGTGATCGTATTGATACTGACCCACAAAGTTGTTGTGAAGATTAAATACATAAAGCATTTGAAGAGCTCCTGACACAATAAGTGGTCCACGCACAGAAGCAGTTATCACTGTCACCATTATTATTAGTATGGTTTCCAGTTCTTGAACTTTGTAATTGGACAAGAGAGAATTCTACATGGATCAGGAAGGGTAACCCCCACAGAAGGCGCTCTCTCTCTCTCTCTCTCTCTCTCTCTCTCTCTCTCTCTCTCTCTCT
>RJWH01005910.1:0-54233 GCA_004363575.1 Solenodon paradoxus
CCTCACTGTGGGTTCACCCGCAGAAAAGAAAAGACCCAGCTCAGTGGCAGGTTTGGGTTCACCTGGGGCTTCCTGGCACCCACGATGTGACCACACGGTGAAGCTGCGGGCCCTGGCATGTGGCTGTGCAGACGGGGCAGGGAGGACAGTGTTCATGGACCTCAGCTGGCCGCCCCCAACCCCGGGCTTGTGTCTCCACGGCCTGCTGAGTGATTCTGAATCTCACGTCCTAATGCTGCCAAAGTCTCATTCAGGCAGCTCAGGAGCAAGCTGTGGACATGGAGTTTTCCCCTTTTATCAAATTCCCCTCCTGGCTGGAGGGGCTGAGGTGTGGCCCTTGGGAAGCAGGGACCTGGGAGAGAGGGTTAGGAGTCAGCCCACTGCTGAATGTGTGGTCCATAGGCCAGAGCTGGCATCATCTGGAAGGTGGTTAGAAATGCAGCATCTCTCAGTGTCGTCTCGGAGCCCTGAATCATTTTACCAAGACCCCTAGGGAACTTGTGTGCAGGGCACAGTTCGAGGAACCCTGTCTACCCAGCCCACCCTTGCTTAGACCCTGATATCTCAGAACCTCTCACTTCTTCCAATGGCCTCAGGAGCTTCCTCACTCTCTTCGGGAGGAACGGTGTTTTCCTCCCTTCCTGCAAGCACTGGGTTGACCTGTGGACAGCAGGGGAAAGGGCTGCTGGCTGGTTTCCTGGCCAGGCTCTGACTCTGATGGTAGCAGGTCCACGAAGGAGTCAGCTGAGTCCACCTAATACCAACGCTCTGTCACTGAGACTTCAACCCTCTCTGGCAACATTTGAGCCTGTCATTCCTTGATCTTTTCTGGATCCCCAACGACTTTAAGCTGCAGACCTTTCCACCAGAAAGCAGTAGATTCGTACATAGACTCGGATATGATACTCGGTTGGGGGCTAGTAGGCAGCTGGGCAAAGACTGCCCCATTTCCATGTCTCGAATTTCCAGCGTCTCTCAGAGTGGTGGTTACACGATCGAGATAGTGGAGGCTGAAGTTTATTGCGAGCCTCGTTTCAAATGCACATCCAGCAAGTGGCCGAGGTAAGATTTCCACTCCAGGCATCGGGGCTGTGCCCTAGCCCCCCGAATCTTGACAGGGAGCTTGGGCTTTGAGGATGAGGCTGCAGAGACAACTACCACATACTAGGTTTAGAGTCGACAAAGGAACACAGTAACTCTAAGTGGATGTTCTGAAAATAACGCCCCTCTGGGGGTTCTCCCCAAGGAAAGAGTCACAAACACCACAAATCCTCTGTGCATAGGGACATAGTCACAGCAGCCTCAGTTCTATTCTAGGGGACATCGGGAGCTAGCTGTCCCTGCGACGCACCGTAGACAGCATGTCCACCTGCTGGTCACAGGAGTCACTGACCATCTACAGAGGGACTGAGGGACCTGGGTCTCCCTCTGTTTTCTACATGTCTGAGCTTCGATGATAAGGACCTAACAACATTTGTGCTAGGAAGTCACAACAACCATCAAAAGTTACAAAAACATTGTCATGACTTTCAAAACTGTCTTTGATGCCGTGGTCATTGAACAGTTGAGAAAACCAACACACAGACTGTTAGGACTGATGTGAAAAATAAAAGTCTGGATGCAAACATGCAGACCGGGGTTGTGTGCAAACAGGGCTCTGAAGAGCTTCCTTTTAGAAATTAAAACAACGTACTGCTTTAATAACATATAACGTGAGATTTAGTCTATGAAAATGTACTTGTAAATCTTCTTTTATGACTTTCACCTCAGTGTGTATGCCTGTATTTCTATATACGTACACATCCCCATCCAGAGACTTGCTCGTGTGGGAAGTGATAAACCTGGTCCAGGATTTGGGGACACATTTTGCTTTCTAGTTTTGATCACTCACAAATTGACTAACTGTTTTAGAGAGAACACTTTTGCACGGTGGAGTGATATAGACAACAGAGTTTATTTATTTGGGTGGGATTTACTTTTACTTAAAAATCACTGCCTCCAGCCAAAGCGTGGTCCACACACACCCAACAAGCCGGGTTTGTGTCCCAGGCCTGGGAGAACAACCAAGATCTACAAGTGAATAAAAAATAAAATGCTTCTTCCTCCTCTCTTCCTATCTGCCTCTGCTTGCCTTTAAAAAAAGAATAATGGACTCAAGCATACTGAATATGTGTATGTAACTGTATGAAGACACATTGTCAGACTGTGTATGTGTGTTTAGTGTAAGTCTCTGAAAATGTCACTTTGATCTTTAAAATTTTTTTTACTGCAGTAAATTTTATTTTGCCCATTAAAATAAACTCCCCATATGTGCAGTTTCCCCATTCCTCAGATATATGTCAACACACCCTGCCCTCCACCAAATCACCACGTGTTCTTCACCACCACCATTTGTCACCCTCCCCACCCCACATTCCCTGTCAGTAACCTCAGTTCTGCTGCAAGTGTCCAAGGGTTATTTCATCTCTTCCTTTGTTTTTGTGTTTTGTTCCACCTATGAGTGAGGACATCTGGTCGTCAGTGTGTTTTAATCCACTGAAACCATCATTCTTTTCAATGCTCAGATGACTTCACCTCTGGCTACTGAGTCTTCAAGTGACTCTGGAGTCCTTTGCCAGGACCCACTGATGCTGAGTGCTTTTTTGCTTTCTGACACATCTGTACGTTTCGGCCCCAAACCTGGAGTCATCCATTATTCCAAGAAGTCATTGGATGTTTCGATGTTTTAAGACAAATTTTCTCCCTATTTTTTTTCTTGGCGTTTCTTTCCTGCTGTCTGTTTTGAAGGCTGTCCTCCCATCTCGGGACTTCCCCAGGCCTGGTAATCCCTGACTGCCCATCTTGAGGGCTCCCCAGCAGCCTGAGTGTCTGCGTGGGTCCTGGCGCTGGGAGGGCTTCTCCTCGGAGGGTGGTCGGGACTATGCTGGCCCTTTATGGGAGAGGTCCCCAGGTGTCTGCACCTGGAGGTCTTTTCTCAGAGACTTCTCTGCTTTTCCAGAATAAGTCAACTCTCTCCTCCCGAGGGTGGGTGGGGATGGCAGGAACCCCGCTGGTGCATCCTGGGGGCAGGTCCCATGGCACGAAGCAAGGTTGCTACGTATTTTCTGTTCTCAGCTCTGACTCTAGCCCCTGCGTTCACTCTACCCACTGTCTCAGGGCTGGAGTTTCTCTCCTCAAGTTCTCTGAAACCAGATCTCCTCCTCCTGCAGAGATGATACAAAACAGTGGTCTTCTAGATGCAGGGGGTCCCAGGGGTTGCAGGTGCTCTGAGCGGGACGTTCAGCACGTGGTTTTCACCTCCAGCCTCCCTGACGCTCCGCTGCCTCCAAGCAGGGGTCCTCCTGGGGTTCTGTGGGGGCACCGTGGCCCCTCATCCACTCTTACTTACAGAAGTTCGTGGGTGCCTGTTTCCCCGGCTGTCCCTCTGTCTACCTCGTCTTTGTAGATTTATTATTTTCTTTTGCAGCCATCTAGTGATTTCCGTGGGGCTTGGAGCAGGCCGAGGAGAGAGCCCTGTGTGGGCAGTGTGCCCAGCGTAAGCAGAAGTCTGGGGAAGGCTCTGCACGTATCACCAACGCCTCCTGAAGCCGCTCTCCCTGGCTTTCTGCTTCATTTCTTGTGAGGACTCATAACGGGGTTTAGGGGGTGCCTGGCTCATCCCTTCATTTGCCAAGTTCATTAAAAAATCTGGTCATGGCGTGCCCTGGTGACTTAGTGGTTAAATCTGCTGGATGGTGTCCACACACATCCCAAGGACCCGGGTCCGCGGGGGTGGTGGGGGAAACAACTATGATGAACACCTAAATAAAATAGATAAAATGCAAAAC
This sequence comes from Solenodon paradoxus, assembly GCA_004363575.1. NCBI lineage: Eukaryota > Metazoa > Chordata > Mammalia > Eulipotyphla > Solenodontidae > Solenodon > Solenodon paradoxus. Next base: position 3,828 of record RJWH01005910.1, read on the forward strand.
AAATCTAGTCAATATTTTGACTGGGAGAAAATTAAATTTAGAGATTAATAAGGGAGAACTGCATCTTGCCAGTCACGAATGGGTACATGTTTCCATTTATTCAGTTCTTCACATCCTCAGTGATTTTTTGCTCTATTTTTTTTTTTTAAGAGGAAGGTAGGCAGGAAGGCAGGCAGAAGGCCGAAGGAAGGGAGAGGAAGAAGAAGCATTTCTTTATACAATTTGTTCTTTTTCAGTTGTTCCCCTCAGCCCCACGTTTCGAACCTGGGTCCCTGGGCTTTACACGGTCTATGCCCCAGATGCCAACTTAATGCTTGAGCCACTAGGGCATGCCCTCTATTTTTTTTTTTAATTTATTTTTTATTGTAGTAATTATTCTACACATTAAAATAATTTTCTATGTATAGGTCCCCCATTTCTTAGATATATTTCAACATACCCTGCCCTCCACCAAATCACCAAGTGTTCTTCCCCACTGTCCAGTGGGTTCCACCAGCATTTGCCCCACCTGCCCCATTCCCGTTTGGTCTCCTCAGTTCTGTTGCAAGATGTTTCAGGTTGGTTATGTTTCATCTGTTCCTTTGTTTTGTCTGTTCACATTTCACCTATAAATGAGGTCATCTGGTATCTATCTTTCTTCTTTTGACTTGTTTCACTTCACATAATCCCCTCTAGCTCCATCCATGCTGATTCAAATGACAGGGTTTCGTCTCTTCCAGGGGCTGTGTAGTGTTCCATTATCCATTCATCTGATGCTGGGCACTTAGGTAGTTTCCAGTTCTCAGCTATTGTGAATAGGGCTGCAATAAACATGGGGGTGCACACATCTCTGTGAATGGGTGCTTTTGTATCTTTTGGGGAGATGCCCAGAATGACAGGATCATATGGGATTTCCATCTTCAGTTTTTTGAGGAATCTCCAAATTGCTCTCCACAGGGGTTGCACCAATTTGTACTCCCACCAACAGTGCAAAAGTGTTCCCTTTTTTCCACATGCTCGCCAGCATTTATTGTTTCCAGACTTTCGGTTAATAGCCAGTCTCTCAGGTGTAAGGTGATATCTCATTGTTGTTTTAATTTGCATTTCCCTGATAGCCAGTGAGTAGGAACATAATTTCATGTGCCTGTTGACCATCTGTACATCCTCTTCAGAAAAGTGTCTCTTCAATTCCTCCTCCCATTTTTTGATTGGTTGCCTGTTCTTCTGTTGCTGAGTTTTAGAAATCCTTTGTAGATTTTAGATATTAAGCCTGTGTCGGAAATACCGAATGCAAATTTTATCTCCCAGTTACTTGGTTTCCTTCTGGTTTTGGTGATGTTTTCTTTTGTTGTGAAGAAGCTCTTTAGTTTGATGTAGTCCCAGTTGTTTATTTTTCTTTTTGTTTCCCTTGATGGTGGAGTTGAGTCCCCAAAGGCTTCTCTATGACTGATGTCATGGAAAGTCTTTCCTATGTTGTCTTCTAAGAGCTTTATGGCTTCTGGTCTTATGTCCAAGTCTCTAATCCATTTTGAGTTAATTTTTGTGAATGGTGTTAGAGGGTGGTCTAGCTTCACTCTTTTGCACGTGACTGTCCAGTTTTCCCAACACCATTTGTTGAAAAGACTTTCCTTTTTCCATCGAATGCTTTTGGCTCCTTCGTCATAGATTGTCTACTTGTTTTTTAATAAATAAAAATTGAATAACCTACCAAAGCTCTAGGTCTGTGTTTTACAAATGGGCTTTTTAAGAGTCTCTAAGCTTGTCAGACATTCAGATCGGGCAGGGATGGGGAGGATGGAGCACCCCGTGCCCGCCCCTCCTCCGCCGCCAGCAGTCAGTCACTTTATTTCATATACTAGGTGCTATTCAGGGATCTGTTGAAAATAAGTTCTTACTGTTTAAAATGGCTTAAAACCACCACTCTAGAATTCAAAAACAAAACAAAGCAAAAAAAAAAACAAACCCAAAACAAAAGCTTGTAGTAAAATAAGGTTACTGTACGTTAGGTGCATTCCCGTTGTTGCGCAAATGTTACCAATATCCATTTCCAGAACTTTTTCTTCTTGTAAAACTGAAACTCCATACTCATTAAACAAGAACCCTCACTGCCTCCTCCCCCAGCCGCAACTCTGGATTTTTTAAAGGCAAATGAACAGGTGACTTTAGTTGTGAAATAAAATGATTCACATGTTTGTCGAAGGACACTACACAATTATATGAAGACGTGGTTAGAAAAGTAAACTTCCTCTAGGATAATGAAAGCTTTCTGAGCTCATGCAGGGATAATCCAGGTCCACGAAGTTCTTTTAGAATCTAGAACATCAAATGAGTATGCAAGTCTTCTGCTTTTGTTTTTACTAAGGGAGACTCGTGGAGACGTTGGGTAACCGGCTGTCCCGACTGCGGACACGTGGCCGGTGGGCTGTGTGAACTCAAGAGACTCCCTTCTCTTGTGATGCGATCTTTGTAAACCTCACTTTCATTTCCTAATTAGTAAGGATACACCGACGTCAAATAATAGAATAGGGTTTTTACCTGTGTTCCTGTAAGAGTCGGATCACCAGGAGAATAGGGTGAGTAGGGCTGTCGGGGCTCCTTTGGTGCTGTCCTTCCGATTACCATGAGGGGCTGTCTGAGTGGCACAGCATCTTCTTTCCAACACACAGGAAGAGGAAAAGGGGACAGCAGGGCAGCCCCACTCCTTTAGGCACAGCCATGCTCACCCCTTGGCTAGAATGTGGTCACGTGGCCACAGCTAACTCAGATCATCTGGGAAATGTAGGCTGTTTTCCGCACAGTCTGGCCTGGATAAAAGTCTCTTCCTGTGAAGAGGGACACCAGTGCCGAGCCTGCACTCTTTGTTACTCTGGTTACCACCTACCAGTTTGCGGGGGTGGCCGGACACGACTGGGTGCTTTGAGTTTAGTAAGGATGAGGACAAACCCCTCTCACCCAAGTGCCAGTCCTGCAGCCACTGGGGCACAACTTCGCCCACTAAGCTTGAGTTTTCTCATCTAAAAAAAGGGGGCTGAGACACTGGCATGCTGATCACACACAGCCCAAGAACCCAGGTTCAAGACCTCGGACGGGGTGGGGCGAAAGCCTAAGAATGAACAATGAAATAAAGAAATGTGTTTCTTTCTCCTCTTCCTTCCTTAAAAACGCTTCTTCTTCCTTCCTTTCACTCTTAAAAAAAGGAGGGAACAATTCTTATATTGCAGGGTTGTCTGAACCTTAGAAACAGTATATACAATGCATATATAGAATTAATATTTGTAATAGAAAGAGTTGGTGCTCGCCAAGGGAGAGTTTTCATTGTGATTAGTTCTGTCACATACATCATTAAAATAAATGTATTGCTGGTGATGGATAGTTTTATGCATCAATTTGGCTGAGCCATGATATCCGAAGATGTAGTCAAACACTAATTTGGGTATTTTGAATGAAATAAACATTTTTTTTTTAATATGCACTTTATTAAAATTCATCTTGGTTGTCCCTGCCAGTCCCAGGACATGAACCTGGGACCTTGGGATGTGTGTAGACCCCCACTCCACCAGGATGAGCTGAGACAGACATTTAAACTGGTGGTCTTCAAGTAAAGCAGCTAGCCCTCCACATGGGTGGGCCCCATCTAATCAGCTGAAGGTTATGACCAGAACAAAGACTGACCTCCCCCGAGTGAAAGGGACTTCTGCAGAGACGACTTCATATCTGAACTGTAGCAGGGGCTCATCCCCAAGTCACTGGGATGTCAGCCCACTCTGCAGATTTCGAACTTATAGCCTCCGTGAGAGTGCTACCGAAATGGTCTCTGCACCTCGGGGTCAAATCAGGAGTGAGGAGACAGAGTTTGGGTGAATAAAGAAAATAAACTTCACTGCTTTGCCAGTCAAAGGAGGCCAGAGGGGCTCATGCCTTAAAGTTTGCAGACCTTCTTAGGGGAAGGAGCCAGCTGTTTTTATAGGGGTAGCACAGACTTATTCTTGAAGTCTAGTTTTCATCCAGGCGGTGACCACAAGTTAAGTTTTATCTCAACGGCATGTCAGCACAGTCTTATGACTGTTTCTCAGCTTCTTTCATCTCTTCCTGGCATCACCAGCTTCATTGTTTCTGTCTGTCCTTGGAAGGCTGGAGATGACATCAATTACAAGGGGTAGTAAGCACAGGTTCTGGTTGCTAACAGTCTTCCTATAGTTAGTCATCAGCTTCGTCATCAGCTTTTACATTTTCCATATCATCCTATTTTCCCCATATGGATAGCATGAGTTAATTCCTTAAACATACATCTCTCTTTCTACACACACACACACACACACACACACACCCTTTCCCTATTTGGTGTGTTTCTCTGAAGAACTCTAATTACTCCACTGACACACGTGTATTTTCCAGAGGGTATTCAGACATTGGCTGAATCCTTTCACTCGAAATAATTTGTAATACTGATTGCTGTTCTCCAGGCCTTTTTCCGCCCTTCATTCACATTTTAGGGTTAACTTTATTTTTTAGAGGCATAGACAGAGGAAGGAGAAGGAAGAGGAACATTCTTGCTTTTGGAAAATGGGTCTGACCTTGGACCCTCTAAATTAACATTTGGGAGTCTGTCCTAAGAAAACATGCCTAGATGTAGGAAAAGTTTTATGTATCAAGATTTTAATCACAGTGTCAATTATTTGGGGAGGGAGGAACTTGGAAATCACACAAATGTTCCAGAAGAGGGGGGTTATAGAAATGAACTTCATGAAGAATTTGATAGGAGTATTGATTGGAATTCGCCTCGGGGTGATGGGTCTAGGTTTCCTTCTGCCCCTGTGTCTTCATATTAACTGTGGTGAGGATGTCGTCTTTTGTTTTCGTTTAAGTGAAAGGTGCAGGCAGGAAGAGAGAGGAGGAAGAAGCACTTTATCTGAATTTAGTTGTTCATCTTGGCTCTTCCCCTCTGGCCCCAGATCCGCAACCAGGAAACTTGGGGTGTATGTGAACTCCACCCAGGGAACCCAGCCAGCTGCTAGGCCACCAGAGCGCGCCAGTGAGCGTGCTCTCTTTCCCGAGTTAGAAAAGCGATATGCAAAAACTTACAGCTAAGAAAAAAACCTTAGAATAACAGTGTAATTGTGATTGTGTTTGGTTAAAGGAACATAATCAAAGTTCTCTGCTAGATTATTTTTTTAAGAGGAAGGAAGCAGCTAGGAATGAAGGCAAGTAGGCAGGCAGGAAGAGAGGAGGAAGAAGCATTCATTTATTTATGTTGTTTAATTTGGTTGTTCCTCCCCATCTGGGCTGCGATGTGAACTTGGGTCCTTGGGCTGTATGTGGATTACAACGGAGCTGAGGATTTAACGCCTGAGTCACCAGGGTGCACCTATATTATTTTTTTAAACATTTATCTATTGTTTTTCATTGTGGTAAAATATGCATAGCTTAATACTGGGGGATTTAGTCATTTGTAGTGTACAACTCAGCGGTACTAAATACATCGCACATCATGCAATCATTACCACTGTCTATGCTCAAACGTTTCATCATCTCAGACTTTGTATCCAGTGAACATTCTCCCTCACTCCCTCCAGACCCCCGTATCTCTGTTCTACTCTCGGTCTCTACGCATTTCACTCTTCTAGAGACCTCATCTAAGTCTCTATAGAGATTTTTAATGCTGCTGAGGCAGGCTAGGAGTGCTCATGAGTGTCAATTTGGTGACATGTAAGGGAGGCGAATCCTCCACAGGTTTGCTGTGGGTCTAAACACACCTGTGTAGGAGACCCCTGTCTGCACTGTGAAGGGACTCAGCACAAGGAGGAGCTCTGCCTCCTGCATATGACACCAGGACTTTAAAACATCGTTTTTCTGTGTTAGGACAGTGATGCTTTTCCTTTCCTGTCATTATCATCGGAGGAATCAACACGAGTTTACTATTTTGTCACAGTTTAATCAATGTTTTCTTTTCTTATTGATGTAGAATAAGATTCAACAAAGCTTTGTTTTCCAGAGTCCCAAGTCTGGGCAGCCCAGCTGAGGCCTCAGAGGACGGGGGTAGGCAGTCTTGTGGGTTGGCAGTCCCTGGCGATCCTTTTAAGTCTCTCCAGAGGCACGTGCCCATGCATGTGCGTGTGTGTGTGTGTGTGTGTGTGTGTGTGTGTGAGAGAGAGAGAGAGAGAGAGAGAGAGAGAGAGAGGCTGTCACAGTGTAAGCTGCCACCAGTAGCTGCCACTGGTCTTTTATTTATTTCTATTTTTAGAGGAAGGCAGGCAGGCAGGCAGGAACGAAGGCAGGCAGGTAGCAGGCAGGAAGGGAGAGAAGGAAGCAGCATTTTATTTATTTAGTTGTTCATTTTAGTTGTCCCTTAGACCCAGGCTATGACTTTGGGTCCTTGGCTGCATGTGGCCTGTGCCCCAGTGCGGGTTTAATACCTGAGTCACCAGGGCATGCTGCCACCCGTCTTTTCACAGGGTCTCAGATGATGGAAGGAATATCCGGGTCCAGATACCCTGCCTCCTGAAGAGACATTGTCTGAATTACCGTGAGGTCAAATATACCACATATTTGGTATCCTAATTTGTTTTAAAGAATCCTCATATTTTAAGAACCCAGTGTCCTGGGTGGATGAAAGAGGAGGAAAAAAAAACATTTAAGGTAGCATCTTAGTGAAACCTGAAAAGAACCTTGTCGTCTAAGAAGTTAATGCATCCATTCTGTGCATGCTTCCCATGAATGCTCTGTTCATGCCCCATCATGCAGATTTTTGGGTCAGCCCGCAATGTCTGCGTGTCCCTGACCAACTATGGGAGGGCCCCTGGCAAGGCAGCGTGGGTTCAAACACCAGCTCTGCTACTTTATATGCTTTAGTTTCCTCACCTGTGAAGGTGTTTGGAGGCTTAACTCTCTTAAGAAGGAAGGTACCTAGAGCAGTGTCTGCCACTTGTGTGTTTTCTGAATGAGACTCCCTTCAGGGACCTGCCTGATGGACCCTACTACATGCTTCTTACTCCGCGATCAGAAACTTTGGCGCCTACCTGCACCTGCGGGCCTTCTTTCTCTCCTCTTGCTCCTTGACTGAATTAGGAATTCCTGAAACTAGTCACACGTAAAAACCCTAATTCGTCATGACATAGACTAGAAACGTGCCTTTAAATTTAGGAGCAGTGGAGGTAAAATAAAGGGCAGTTGTCCTGAGCAGTTTACACAGGGGACGCACAAGTGGTGGGAAAAACCCAGTGACGGCACCGACACCTAGCCACCGAAACAGAAGAAAACTTGACGAAACGGTTAGCACCCAATGCTGGCAAGGTGGCCGCGGGGCTGTTACAAGCTCCGGAGGAGCGACTCTGGGCACACGGGCAGTCGTCCGGCGAATCCTCTGAAGGACAAGACGGTTCTGAGGAGGGAGGTCGCCGTGCTGGCTGGGGCACCGTCTCCGGGCCGGGAGGTCCACAGCAGGTAGGCCACTCACTGCGCGACGCGGTATAGGCCATCTGGCTCCACAGGTAGCCGCCTCAGTTTTCCTCGGGGACCTGGCAATGCATATTGAAACGTCCTGCCTATCGAAAGGGCAGAAATGACACTTTCATTCCGGGCGAGACCTCAGAGAGTGCACAGCCCAGCGCTCTAGCGACGGCCTTCTCAGCTACGGGCAGCAGCCCTCCAACGCCTGCTTTTGCCGGAGGAACCGCTCTACACCAGGACGCCCCGCAGGCGCCGCAGTGGTGGGGGTTCTGGGAGGGCGCTCGGGCTGCGCCGCGCGGCTGCGGAGACCCTGCGCTGCGAGCGGCTGCGCGGCTGCGCGCTCCCGGCGGCGTGGAGCGTCTGTCCCACGTCCGCGACCCAACGCGCGGTCTTAGGGTCTGGCGGGGGCTCAGGGCTAAGACGCGGCGTGTGCCCCCCAAGAGTTTCCACCCTTTACTAACGCCCTGTGAGCAGCGTGTCCTCTTCGCCTTCGCGTAGGCCCCGTGGGGCCCACAAGGCCGGACGCCCACCCGCGGCCTTGGCGGCGCGCACGGGCAGAGCTCGGTTCCCGGCCGCCTTGCGTTACGGTGCGGCCAGTGACCGCATTCTCGCAAAAGTCATCTCTACCGCTTCAAGATGGCCTTGGACACCCCTGCAGTCTGTGCCCCGCTGGCTGGACGAATGGACCACCGGCAGGGGCCCCAAGCTGGCCCTGGATGTGGGCGTGGCAGACCCTGCGCAACGCCCCGGGGAGCACTGAGCAGGCCGGGTGCCCCTCCCTGGAGGTAAGCCGCCAGCAAGGGGGTGTTGTACAGTGGCTGGTACCATTAGCCTTGACAAAATCTCTACGTGCAGCAGGATTTTGACATCTGTGGCGCGATTACAGGTGCCCTGACCAGAATCGGCCATGCAGTGTGGGAGGACGGAGCCTCCCTCACGGGGTCTCACAGGGGCCAGGAGAGTGGCCTGGTGCTTCTTGAAGGGGCTGCGCGTCCCAAACGCCCAGGAAGTGGGTGCAGCTTTCACTGTTGTGCTCATGAGCAGACTGCCAGACGGCTGATTCCTGGTCAGAAATCAGACGCTCAGCCAATGGACGCCGTCCTGTAGGTTACTGTTTGATTTGTCCTGTCTGTGTGTATGTTATTTTTTAACTTAGTTAGCAATACTCTAATTATACAGAGGTTTCACATAAAAATCTCGATTTCCAGCATTTTTGGTAGAATGGGCACCTGGATGCACATTTCTACAAAGGAGCATTTGTCCGGGATTCTTTGGCTGGAACGTAGTTTATCTCGTTTGCCCCAGTCCCCACTGCTCCCTACTGCTCGTCCCTCCCCCTAAGACGGACGCTTCTGTTCAGCCTCATTATGTGGGTCAATGTCCCCGCTGTGGCTTTCAGTTCTGCTTGGCCTTCCCTGTGAAACCCTGTGACCCACAGAACCACCCCCACTGGCATGCAGGTCTGCTGGCCCGCCATGGAACTCTGGAGTGGGACACTTTGGTGTCATTGTGTTTGATATGACTTGGTCAGTAACAGACTTACCTGTAAATGTTGTCTCGTATGGTGGAGAAAAGTTTATTATTTTAACTGCTGGCACTAGATTTCTGAGGGAGAGAAGTGTTTGTTGGAAGACTTTGGCGGCCATTGCTTGGGGACAAGGGTGACCCCAAGTTTGTAGGTGTCTGATGTCAGCACTTGGAGGGGGCCTGGGAAAGGGAGGGATTTATTGTTTTGATCCTGAAGAAGAAGGTTAGAGAGGAGGAAAAGTACAGAGATGGGGTGCAGGGGAAGATGTGACAAGCAGGGCCAGATGAGTGCGGTGGCCACAGGGTCAGGTCAGAGCGGCCAGAAGCCCTTTTGGGCGCAGTGCTGTGTTCCCAAGATGGAAACCCCTCCTGTCCTCCCCCCAGGATCTTCAGCGCCCCCTGCTCTGCTCTCTGCTGTGTGTGAGAGCCAGCTTTCTGTGGAATGAGGAGTGACGTGCATGTGATGGACCTGCGGAAGTGTGACAGATGGGGTGGGGCGAGGACAGAGAACCCTAGCCCTGGGACCCCAGAGACTCTGGGGAAGGACTTGGACATCCAGAGCTTGTGGAATTGGGGATAGTTGGGAAGAGGGATAGTCCATTTTACTAGGAACTTGGGGACAGAGAAACCCCAAATGATATTTGGTTATAACCAAATGGACCCAAGTTTCCAGAAGGAGCCAGGCTATGAGAGGAAAGAGCACGGCTCCAGACTTGGAGAACATGACTGAGTAATCAATTTATTTTGAGTTACAGTCGGGGATCAGAGCTGGGAGTTCTTGGAAGGGACTCAGGGCCTGACCCCCTGGCCGGGGGTGTCCCTGGGGGCTGGGCTCAGTCCAGGGGTGCTCTGACGGTGCACAGCAGGCCAGCCAGGAGAGCCAGGCCCAGCATGGCCACGACAAACAGCGCCATGTCCCACCAGACCCTGGGGCGGGCCCAGAACTCATGCAGCTGCCAGCCACAGCTGCCCAGCTGAAAGCCTGTCAGCTGGCCCAGCGGGTGCCTGGTGGCAAGGTCAGGGCTGGCACAGCGGACGTGCAGCAGGGCCTCGGGCACACGGTCCTCCAGCCAGAGACGCAGGTAGGTGAGGCTGCAGTCGCAGTGCCAGGGATTCTCTGTCACGTCGAGGGTCTGCAGCTGGGGCAGGTGGTCAAAGGCGCCTGGAGGCACGGAGCGCAGGCTGTTGTTGGCCAGCAGGAGGTGGCGAGTGTGGACGGGCAGGGCAGGCAGGGCGCTGAGCCCCTGCCCCCGACAGTCCACCCACAGCCCCATGGTTTCCAGGGTTTTGCAGGAACACTGGCTGGGACAGTCCATGGTGGCCTCTGTGGTGGCCCAGAGCAGGAACAGGGCCCCCCAGACTGGCATCGGGCAGGCTGGCTGTGGGGACAGACACCGTGAAGTGAGGGAGGGCCTGGGGGCCTGCACCCCATCCCAGGGGCCAATGAGGACTGTGGGACCGGACTTGAGGTGCCTGTGTCCTGGCCCCCAGATCCCCCAGGAAAGGGTCCTGGAGTGGGCCCCTGTGCTGCTTCCTACCACCACGCCCAGGTCTGGGATCTGGCCGAAGGTATGGACTTGACAGCCCACTCCGCACCTGCCCAATTCCAGACAGCGTGGCCAGGGCCGAGTGATCCCTGATGTGAGACATGATCTAGAGCAGAGCAGGGTGGGGTCGGGTGGGAGGGGGACCCAGAAAGGCTCTTTTTGGAAAGCCTTTGATCTGGACTACATTCGGGCCTAATTAACAGTTGAGCCCAGAAAGGGAGAGTGGCGTGTGCAGGTCGCCTGGCAGGTCAGGTCAGAGGCCAAACTCAAGCTCACTCTCATGAGCCCCAGTCTGTGCCTGGCTGACTGCCATTCCTCCAGGACTGGCAGAGGACTGTGTCGCTTCCTAGACAGACTCTCCCCACCAGGGGATTGTTCGGTCATAAATCAATGAATCTGGACTCAGCCCTAGCTGGTGTCTCAGAGCCAAGCCCTGTGTCTGACCCAGTCCTCTAGAGGGAAGTGCTGAAGGAGGGTGAGGAGGCAGCACTCGATGGCTGGCCAGGCCTTGTCCCACTCCCCCACTCCCCGTCCCCTCCACCCCCGGAGGACCCACGGTGTAAGAGGCAACGCAGGGTGGTGCGGAGGGCCGCTTACCTGTGAGGCTTAGGGTCAGGACACCCTCTGCAGCCTGCACTGTCCTGTGCGAGGCCCGGGTGGCAGCTGTGTGGGCAACGGCGGTGGCCACTGCTAGGGCAGGAGGAAGGAAATGATGAAAATAGCCTGGCTTATCCCTGGGGGCAGCCGGGGCCTATCGCCAGAGGCAGGGGCCATGGAGTCCTGGAAGTGTCAACCCCAGAACCAGAAGTCACCCCCACTTTACAGAGGGGGTTCCTGCAATGCACCTCCCTGTATGCCAGCGTCTCCATAGCCTCATTGCAGGGCGAGCGGGAGATTGAGAAGGCGGCCTGCACCTGCCAGGCTGCCACCCAGAGAAGAGCTCCCTGAGAGTATGGCTCCGCCAGTGCTCCCCCAAACCTCAGTTTTCCTCACGTAGAAAATGAAGCAATAATCTCTGTCCTGGTTCTCTCACCCCATGGGTGGCTGAGACTCCCATGGGCAGGAGAGCTACTTAGTTTTTAATTCTTTTGGATTTTTCTGAATAGGGCAAGCACTTTCTGTGCCCACTTTTTAAGAAAGACCTGACCTGGGACCAGGGAAAACTTACCTCCCTTCTCAGGCCTCAGCTTTCTCCTCTGTGAAATGGGGCAAAGACTGAAGATAGTGGAGTTACCCCACCCAGGCCTGACTGATCCTCACTGGACACTGAGGAGGCAGGCCTGGGGCCCAGCGCCTCCTCAGACATCGGGCTCTGGATGCAATTGAAGACCTCTGTTTTATCCGCCTTGTTCTTGTTTCTATAGCTACATCCTATTTAGAGAGTGATGTCAGTTCCATTTATGTTAGTGAGTAAGTTTCCCTTTAAGAGATAAATGTATTTTTAACTTAATTATATTCTTCATATTATAAGGTAGAAATATCAAGCCGAATAGTAAATTATTATAAACAATTAGATTATAAATTAAACCATTAGTGTGCTGTTTGTAAGTTATTCACATTATCACTATTTTGAATATATCAGCTAAATCAATAAAGGGTTTGCAGGGATGGAAAAGATTTGCACCTGTGGAGGCAGTGGAGACATCTGAAATGTGGGAACCCCTGGGGTGTGGTGCTGCTTTGGGGACGAGGAAAAGGGATTCTGGCGACCCTACTTAGCAGAGCCCTTGGCCAGAGGGGCCCAGAGTGGGGTCTGCTATGGAGAGGAGGGGACCCCCACCCCGGGGCCATCCCTGTGGTCAGTGTTGGCCAAATATGTCCAACCTGAGAAGGGGTCCCGGGCCCCAGTGTGGAGCAATCAGACAAGTTTAGGGCTGGAGGGGGAAACTGAGGCCCAGAGCTCACTGGGCCTTGAACAGGGCCAGTTGTTACCCCAGGTGGAGGGGCCTGGATGCTCTCCCATGGGTTTTTGTCTTTACAGCAGCTGCAGTGGCAGGAAGGTGAGGGCAGAGGACGGAGGGGCTCTAAGAACTGTCTGCTCCAGTCCCGCGGGGCTGTCCCTTCAGCTCTCAGGGCTGCCCGGGCTTCATTGTTGTTCTGAGCACCCGGCCCCCAGCCCTCTTCAGAGCGCGCAGTGGACACCCTTCATGGTATCCATCCTCTGGTCCTCCCCCAGGGCGTCAGCTGTCTTCATGGTCAAGTCAACATGCCAGGGTCAGGGCCCATCATGGCAGCCCTCGGTTCTTGCCGGGTGAAGAGATGATTTGATCATGGAAGCTTTGCTCACAGGGAGGGACCCTGGCTGTGTCTTAGTGGCCCCTGTGCACAGAGGCTGAAGTGCCCAGGAGACCTGGCTGGCAACATACCTGCCCTGCACCGTCCTCAGCATCTTCCCACTCGTAGGACACCTGGCTTTTCTCTGAATACTCAAAGATGTCTGTTGTGTAACGGTAGCAAAAAACTGGAAACAAAAGGGATGAATACTGGTATATTCACTCCACAGAATGTTGTACAGACATAAAGTAAAATGAAATAAAACTAGGAATTGTGGGCACTCCCTGGTGGCTCAGGTGTTAAGCCAGCTGCTTGGGTGTAGACCATATAAAGCTCAAGGAACCGGATTTTCAACACTGGTGGGGAGAGAGGGGACAAACAAAACAAATAAATGAAAGTGCTTCCTCATTCCTCTCTCCCTCCTTCCTTCACATGCGTCTTCTGCAGCGCCCTGGTGGTTCAGGTAGTAAGCTCACACCTGGGGAGCTGTCCACCTACAGCCCAAGGACCCAGGTTCACCACCCACGACCAGGTGGAACAACTAAATAAATAAAATGCTTCTTCCTCCTCTCGATTTCTTCCTGACTGCTGCCTGCTTCATTCCTCTAAAAAAAAACCCAACAACCTCCTCTTCCTTTCCCTTCCTGTCTCAAAAAAAATGTTAAAAACAAAACAGTGACCCCCCCCCCCGCCCCCCAGCCCCGAGCTCTGAGAACTGTGCTGGAGGAATTTCCATGCAGTGGTGTTGAGTGAACACACTGAAGTGTAGGTGGCACCCCGTTTTGGAAAAAACAAACTGTGATAAACCACCCTTGCCCAGGAAGACAGAGCTCACTTCTCACACCTCTGGACTAGCCTTGGTCCACCCAGTGGCCAGGACTGTGCTTGGAGTCCAGAGGGGCCCTGGGGTCCCCTCCCCACTAGGGGCTCCAGAAGGAGCTGGGGTGAGGTGCAGGGAGGCCACTGGGTGGGCCAGCCTCCCACCTTCTGCTGCTCAGCCCAGAGCAGGGTAGGGGAAGTGACATTTGGTCCTCTGAAGCCTCCTGCTCTGCAGCCTGCTTGCTCCCGTGACAGGTGAAGGTTCTCACTGGAGCCTGGACCCTGACAAAAACAGCCTCCCCAGCTTCGCCTTGCCTCCTGCTGGTCCCCTGGCTTTGTCCTCCTCACCTGCCTGCAGGCCTTCAGAGCAGGTGCAGAAGGGGCTCCCTGAGCCTGGGCCCACCGCCCCAGCCATATCTTAGTGCTCACTCGCTCGCTCTCCCTCTCGGGCCTCTGAGATGTCCTCCTTTGTGGCATGAACAACTTAGAACAACAAAAGCTACACAAATAAATCTTTTCTGTATGTGGAAAACTTAGAATGTTTGTACGAGGAGGAAAAAAATAACATTTTCCCTCCATCCCAGTATCAAATCCAGTTGTCTTGTATTTGTTTCTATGTTTCCGACTCAGTTCGGGTAACAGAACCCAGGATCTTCTGGAACCTCCCTTTCCACCCATGACCGCACCACATGTGACACCAGCTCTCGCGTGTCCCCATTGCACAAGTGAGTTGTGTGTGTGTGTGCGTGTTTAAGGACAGGTGCAGGCAGGACGAGGGAAGGAAGAAGCACTTTACTGGGTTGATCATCCCAGGTGTTCCCCAGACCCAGGGGTACAAGCCCAAGTCCCAGGATGTGCGCGGACAGTGCTGCTCCACGGGGCCGCCTTCTGGGTGTGGAGGACCTGCCCTGCTCTCCTTATCTCCGCCCAGCAGACCTCTGCGGTGCTGGAGCAGGACACGCAGCTATTTGGACCTCTGAGGGAAGAACTCCTTCTTCCAGGCCCTGCCAGTGTGGCTTATCACGCTTTTCTTGTGGGGAAACCAAGGCATCCCCGATGCGCCTCTGCGGATGCCTTGCTAGGTCTCCTCCCTGCATGTGCAGGACTTCCCTCTGGCTCCTTCCTCTCAGTCCATAAAGGTGTCATGATCGCCTTATTCTGGAAAATTGTGTGTGTGTGTGTGTGTGTGTGTTGAACACTGAGGCCCCATGTCTATTCTTTTCCTATGCTTCACAGCCATCCCGGTGTCCTCGCTCTCCCCTGGGACACCGAGTCCGACCTCAGTTTTAAGTCCAGCTGCCCTGCATCTCCAAATCCGGCCCAGACCTGGGCATCCTGTGCTTTCTGTCCCCTCCAAGTGTCCTGTGCGGCCTTCACACTCGCTGTGGTCTGAACCCGACTCTTTCCTCCCCCATGGAAGCTGCCCACTGCTCCCCGTTCACTTTCCAGTGGGCTGGCGCCATCCACAGGTCCCCTAGCCAGCCTGGAACGTGGGCGCCATGTGACGTCCCCTCACCCACAACCTGTCGGCTGCCAGGCAGGCCGACTTCCTCCTGCGCATTTCTGGCCGTGGTCCCTCCTTCTGTGGCCCCACGCACTGCTCCCTCTGTCCTCCGCTCTGACCCTGCCTTCCACCTCTCAGACAGCCTTCCCCCGGGGTCACCTGACATCCTCCCTGCTTCTAGAGAGGGAGCCGACTCCCCAGGGCCCTGTTCTTGTTCCTTCTTGCTGCTTCCCAGTGGTTTCTCCCCTCACGCTAAACTCCAGCTCTCTTGAAATGCTGAGTTCCATCAGGTCACCTGCTCCCACCTGCTTGGTGACACATACATCAGGCCATGACTTCCTGTCTGCCTTGAATGCCCCCCTCCTGTGACTCCATGTCCATGCAGATGACCCTTGGGACCCTGACCTCACAGTCCGCTGGCCTCTTTCTCTCTACATCCCTGTGTCCTGTCTTGAGTCTAAGCCCACTTGCTACTTCCACTGTCCTGCCACAGACTGGACATCACCTCACCTTGATTCAAGGGTTCATCTGCTGCCTCCCTCTTCCCCTCTCAGCTCACGTCTTACAGCAGGACTGCTGCCTGTCTCTGGCCTCATCGAGGTCTCCAGCTGGAGGCCTCATAATGGCCTTTCATCCTGCTTGCAATCTGATTGAGGGTTGACCAGCGTCCTCAGAGTTCACATTAATAGAGTTTTAACTGGACGATGGTCTTATAGCCCAAGACTACATTTTCCAGCCTCCATTGTCTTTAGATGTAGTCATGTGGCCAAGTGTGGGCCTCGGGAAGGAGGAAACCTGCTGTGCCGTGAAGCGTGAGCTTCTATGTTCCTCTTCCTTCTCGGAAGCCATCTTGGGCCAGGGAGTCGCCCCAAACCGAGGATGGCAAAAAGCGGGAGTCTGGGCCCTTTCTGATGCTGGAATTGCCATCCAACTGTGGCTTGCCTGCCTGGGCTTTCCCCTGAGAGAGATTTGCATTTCTCTTGTTTAAGACTTTGTCTTTTCAGGTCTCTGTTTCAGCAGCTGACAGGCAATTGACATCTGCCTATGGCTCAGCCCACGTGGCTTCCCCCTGCAGCAAGGTCCTCCTCCCCGAGGCTGGGTGCGGCCTGCTCTGAGTGGCCTGGACCCAGTGCAGTGCCGCTGGTGAGATGTCACGGCACAGTTGACCCTCCCAGGAGAGCCTGATTGAGTTGGGCTGTCCTGAAACAGAAGTTTCTCTGGTTGGTGGCGGAGGAGGAAGTGAGAGATGCAACAGAGGGGAAGTCGGGGACACGCAGAGCAGACAGTGGCTGGCCTGCATCGCTGACGTGAGTGGATGCTCCCCGTGGCCAGTGGCCCCCAGGGAGGAGCCGGGCTGCCCCTGCTCTGATTTTGGCCTTGAGAGACCTTAAGCAGAGAGCCAGGGAGACACTTGGTACCTCCGATCCACGAAGAACGATAGTCGTCGCTGCACGCCTCCGCGTTTGTGGTCACTGCGGCGGCAAGAGAACCCCAGTGCGAAGCCAGGCTCTGTCTGGTGCTCTGCACGCTGTGCTCTTTCAGCTCCTTGAGGGCACGCTTCCGGAGCCATCCCCACTCTCCCACACCCGCCCTTCAGGTGGGGGCCCATCAGGTCACAGACAGCCCAGTCTGTCACCCTTTTCAGAAGCCCTCCCGCAATTCCACACCTTCCTCCGCCTCCCCCACCTCCCTGGCCTCCCTCCACCACAGAACTCCTCCAGAGATCTGTCTCTGTTCTCTGTCCAGCCCATGTGTTCCTCCTGCTGTCTCTGCACCCATGTCCAGTGAGACCCTGCACTTCTCCCACACCCCCACCACGCAGGTCCTACGCTCACCCCCTTGGCTCCCGCTGCACCCAGAGCAAACTGCGGACTCCTTCGCTGGCCTGCGAGGCCCTCTCTGGCTTGGCTCCTGCCCATTTCTTTTCTTTTTAAAGAGAGGAAGGAAGGCAGGAAGATCAAGGAGGAAGAAGCAGTTTTATTTATTTTTAGCTCATTTTAGTGAATCCAGCTTCCTGGGCTGTATGGGGACCGCACTCTAGACAAGGGCTGAACCCTACAGCCACCAGGACACACCAAGAAAAAGCATTAGCATTTTTTGTTTTATTTCTGCTTTTTTACCCCAGGCCTGGGTCAGGAACCTGGGCCCTTGAATTTTACGTGGTCTGCACACCAGCATCCCAGATGCCTGAGCCACCAGGGAATGCCCCTGCCTATTTCTTGACCTCATTTTGTGCTCTCTTCTTTTTCAGTGATCTCCAGCCACACTGATCTTCTTTCTGTTCCTCAAACACTCCAGCATCTTCCTGACTCCGGGCCTTTGCACTTCCCGATCCCTGTGGCAAGAGCACCCTTCCCCTGACCCTCCCAGGCCGCCTGCTAAGGCAACACCCCATTCACTGTAGTTCTCAATTTAATTTCTTCCATAGCATTGCCAGGGCCTAAACTGACCTTGTTTTTATATAGTCTGTGCATTTATCTTTTCTCACTGAATGTGAACTTGAGGAGGTCAGAGAATCTGCCCCATTACCTGCTGTTAGCAACAACACCTGTGACTGACACGCAATAGGCATGTACTCAGTACTTGTCAGCTTTGCTGGCTTCTCTCCTCTGGTTCTGGCCAGCACATGCTCTCTAGGACTGTCATCTCCTGGATCTAGTCTCTGCCTCTGGCTCCAAAAGTTTGACCTCACCACGCCCCTGCTCAGCACCCGTTCATGGCTCCCCAATGTCTTCAGGATAAAACCCAACTCCTCAGCAGGCTGGGTTTTCCTTGGCTGTTCTCTACTGTTTTCCCCAGTCTCCCTTGTCATCTCTTCCTGACATGAAGCTTCATGGCAGGTTATTTTGTCCCCTACTCCCACCCCGTGCCTGTGCCTCTGCCGTCCTCTCTTTCCGAGCCCTCCCCTAAATACTGCCAGGCACGTTCCTTCCTTAAAGGTTCACCTAGCACCTGACCTGCTCCCCGGCTCACTTTGTGGTTGTGCTCTGCGTGTCTGCCTGCCACGAGTCCGGCAGCTCCTCAGGGGCCCTGGGCACCCAAGGGGAAGTGCTGGGTGCCGTTCACAGAGGGAAGGGTGACTGAAGGTCACTTGTCACATAATGAGAAATACAAAGGACAGAGCCATCCTTTCCCATCCTCTGTCCTGAAGGAGAGAGCCTTGGCTCTATAATTATTCTGTTAGAGTAGCTGCTGTCTTTGGGGTCCCAGAATCCTTCACTATACCCCGAAAACAATTACTCATTCTCATAGGAATCAGGTATTTTTAGCCTCTGTGTAATCAGAAGGAAGGTTCACCCCTTTGCCTAGAAACCCCACTTCTGGCTTTTGCAGGTCTGCAACACCATTCAGGACTGGGCTGTGGAACAGCAGGCTTGTGGACAAACCTGTTTTTGCTATTTACTTGCTCAGTGATGTTGAGCAGTGATGTCTGACTCAGTTTCCTCATCTAGTAAATGGGAGAATGAAAAAATCCACCTCCCCGGTCTGTGAGGTTGAGTGTGTCAGGAATGTAAAGCACTTTGCTCAGAGCCTGGCACCATCACTTCAGGGTCAGCCAGCCCTGGGCAGAGCTCAGCCAGAGACCGTCCAGGGCCCATGTCGCTGTCTGGTGTCTGAGAATTTTTTGTCTCTTGTGATAAAAGGCTCAGAGGCAGCCTGGTGTGACACAAACCCCCTCTTCCAGCTTAGCAGCCCTGAAACTGGCAGATATACCCTTGCTTATCCCCTCAGGTTCAGCCAGCACAACTGGATACAATTGAGCAACATCCTTGTATTTTTTTTTATTACATTACCTTTTCTGAATGGCAAGTGAGGCTGGATTCTCAATTAGAGTGAATAAACTTCCTTTCTTAAAGTCATTCCCATAAATTTCAAAAGAGCTGATTCTAAGAAAAATGTGAGGTGTGTGAAAACACAGGTGATGGGAAGACTAGCAAATTGTCAAGGAGGGGACCCTCAATGAGTTAAAGGGGATTCTTGTCCTCAGGCTTTGAGGTGACTTTTTCTATGCAAGTGGTGTCACCTAATGGCAACAGTGTGAAACTACAAGGTGGGGAGGTGGCCATAAGGGCACCAGAATGATTTTGTTGCCAGAAGGTGAGAGCGGGTATTTGTTAGAAATTTGCAGACAATACTTTTAGCAAGTTCATTTGAATGACCCAAAAGATATTTTTCTAGGAAAAAGGCAAGAGTGGTAGACATAAATCTTTGATTCTCTCATTTTTCCTGAATCACTGCCCACTCCACATCTTTTCCACACTGCCCCAAACCGACAATCGCACAGGGTTTAATGCTCCATGCTTCTGTCTTGAAATTCAGAATCATCTTATCCTTGAACTTCTTTTGAAGTGAAGTCCACTGGGACAGTGGATTGTGCAGCAGGGACTCAAGACTCAGCTGACATGTACTGGCTTCCTGTCGCCTCCTGGCCTCTCAGCTGTTATCTCGGCTGCCAGCTCGCTGCCTGGGGCTGCCCGCAGCCAGGGTGTGTGTGACGTTAGCATTTAGAAGCCTGTGCAGGTGGGGTCGGGAGGTTCCAGAGAGGGCGCCCCAGCAGGCATCAGTCAGCAAGCTAGGACCCAGCTTGCAGTGCTTCTCCCACCGTTTCCACTCTGGGGGGACTGAGGAAGGGGTTCTCCATAGGTCACTTAGCGGGTCACTAGCCTTGAATTCAGGGAAGTACATGTGGGTCTTGCCATGAAATCACTCTCCAGTCTGCCCTCTCCCTGTGGTTTTGTTTCTAAATAAACCCTGTTTGTTGTCCGAGTAACTGATTGCTCTAGTGTGAGTTCAACATGGGTTATGTTGAGGTTGCAGGCTGAAGCTGGAGATGGAGTGGGACAGGCAGCCACCATGCAGCCATGAGACTGAGTAAGTCTGCACTTACCCCTGCTCACCCCTCAGTCTCCGAGCGCTCGTCTGCTCCTTTAGCCTTCAGGGGGCTGCTTGCAACATGCTAGTGATTGTCATCAGGACTCTGCTGCTTCCTCATATATCTCAACACCCACCACAGACACACAGATTACTCTGTTTTGATGAAGCATAATTTTTTTGGGGAAATATATTTGTTTTCTATAATAAATCATCTTTCAACCTAGGAGCTTAAAACAGTAACGTACTCACTATCTCACACAGTTTCTGGGTGGGAGCCTGGGGGAGCTTAGCTGGGCAGTTCTGGTTCTGGGCATTGTGGTCGGGATCTTGGCCCAGGCTACACCCATTGTAACTGGAGAATGTGCTTCCAAGACGAGACGGGGCCTGTGGCTCTGGGCTGGAGGCCTCAGTTCCTTGTTGGCGATGGATAGACCTGTTACATGGCCTTTTCTGTAAGGGGTCCTTGTGACATGAACAGCACGGTATCAGAAGTCATACCACCAGGTCTGCCACCTTTTTATTACAATTGAGTCGCTCAGCCTAACTTGTGTTCAAAGGGAAAGAAATGTGACTTTATATCTTGGCGGAAGGGTATCAAAGACTTTGTAGACGTTTTAACAGGAGAATTAAAAATCTTATAGTTGCAAGGCCCCTATCAAGAAAACTCTAGGACTTTATTCAGAGGCACCTGGTGGGGGATTAATTATTTCCTGGTGCACCCAGGACCTCAGTGACAGGGAACTTCTGGGCAGGGCTGTGACTGACACTCAGGCCCACAGGTCTGCGGAGGCCCTGTTTTTGGCACAGAGTCTGCTGCTGATGGAAGGAAACCACAGGTATCCCGTGATGACAGCTCCCTGGTACCATTTCTCCCTGGGGAGTCATCACCTCTGTCTTCAGCTCAGCACAGCTGTGTCCCCTTCTCTCTGTGAGATTGTATCCTCTGAGCCCTTTCCTGTCAGTGACTTAAGACCTTGGTGTTCAGTAAAGGTCTTGTCTGTCATGGCAATGGGCTGGTCAAGTGGTTATGTTGATGGGCCTGGGCTGGACAGGCTGGGGCCTGAATCCTGGCTCTGTTGTGTGGCCAAGGGCAGATGCTTCGTCAGTCACAGGTGCAGGTGGGAGGGAGCACAGAGCTGAGTGCCTGTCGAATGCTGCCTGTGGTCCTGGCCCGGGCCTCTCTCCAGGGAAGTCCCATGTCCTCTCAGGACATCTCACCTGAGGTGAGTGGGGCTGCAGGCTTTGCCTCAGGCACAGCATCAGGCAGATGCTTAGGCCGCACACAGGTTCAAAGTCTTGAAGTAGAGGCCCCTGCCTCTCCCCACTGGGAGAGCACCCGCTCGGGCTGCAAGGCGGCAAGGCTGAGGGTCTGACACCAAGCGCCTGACACCAAGGCTGACTCTGGGCAGACATGGTGGAGACACCTCCTCGAGCCATGCTCCTTTCTTTCTCTTAGTTTAGGGCTCCCAGAAAACTGAAGGGAAAGTAGAGCGTTTCCTTCTATCTCCTAGCTCCCTGGCTCCTCCAGCACAGCCTCCCGCACTGTCCACATCCCCGCCAGAGAGGGGGTGCGCTGCTACAGTTGGTGAACCCACATGACGCGGCCTCACTGCCGAGTCCAGAGTTTACACAGGGCCACCCCTGGTGTGCTCATCCCGCGGGTCTGAACAAATGCAGACTGACACGTGTCCACTGTTAGTGTCAGACAAGGAAGTTCCATGTCCCTAAAGCCTCTTCTTTTCCTCCCTTTCCACCAGCCCTTCACATCACCCATCTTTTCATTGTCTCCGTGCTTTTCCCTTTTCCAGAAAGTCAGATAGTGGAGCTAGACAGCATGTAGCCTTTTCACATCTCCCTCTTTCAATCAGAATGTTCATGAAATCTTCCTTCATGTTTTTTTCATGACTTGATGGCTCATTTCAGAGTTGAATAATATTTCTTTGGCATGGTTCACGCAACCATTCTTCTACTGATGGACATCTGCTTGCTTCCAAGTTTTAACAAACAAAGCTGCTAATCTGCAAGTTTTTGTGTGCACGTACAGTTCCCCAGTACTCAGGGGAACAACTAACATGAACAAGTAAATAGTTTCCTCCTCTCTCTTCCTGCCTGCCCACCTGCCTTCATTCCAGCCTTCTATTCCTTCCTCTTAAAAAAAAAGGAAAGAATGTTTAGTTTTGTAAGAAATTGCTAAATTGCCTCTGATGAGGCTGCACTGTTTTGTGTTCCCACCAGCGAGGAGGGAAAGGACTGAGAGTTCGAGCTGTCTCTCATCCTGGCTGGCTCGGTGCCTCCGTGCTTCAGGGTTTAAGCAGTGGACTGAGAACTCGTGGTTGTAACCTCTAGTTCCCGAGTACATATGACATTGAGCACCTTTTCCATATGCAGCGTTGCCATCTCTCTCTCTCTCTCTTTGGTGAGGTCTTTATTTAGGGCCTTTGCTAATTTTTAACTCAGGTTCATTTTCTTGTATTGAGTTTTAAGAATTCTTTGTATATTCTAGACAACAGGGCTTTATCAGCAATGTCCTCTGTAAACACTTCTACCTGGTCGGTGGCTTGTCCTCTCATTCTCTTGACAGCGTCTTTCTCAGAGCAGTGTTTCGATTTTATTGAAATCGACTCATCAGTGATTTCTTCGCTGCATCTTGATGTTGTGTTTAAAAAGCGAGAAGATACCTAAGGCCATCGAGGTGTTTGTCCTGTGTAATATTCTAGTTTCATGGTTTTGTGTTTTACATGTAGGTGTATTACTTTGAGTTGATTTTTGTGAAAGGTGTAATATATGTGTATTTTTTTTCTTCCATGCTTTTTTTCTTTCCAGCTGTTTCAGTACCATTTATTTTTGTAATGAAGTTTTTTAAAGCATGACAATATTTATTGAGGTAACTTTTATTTACAAAATAATATAAATCCATATATGCAGATTCCCCATTCCGCAGATACATGAGAACACACCTTGTCCACCACCAAGTTACCGAAAGTCCTTCACCATTGTCCATTGGACCCCAGCACCACTTGTTCCCACCCCCTCCCTCCTTCCCCTCTGGTAACCTCAGTTATATTGCCAGTTTCTAAGGGTTGGTTTTTATGTAGTCTGTTGCTTCACTTTTTTTCTTTATAGTCTGTCTGTGCGTGAGGTCATGTGGTATCTTTCTCTTTGTGACTTACCTCACTTAGCATAATCCCCTCTAGTTCCATCCATGTTGCAATGACAGGATTTTTATCTTTTTTGGAGCTGTGTAGTATTCCATTGTGTATATGGACCACGTCTTCTTTATCTATTCATCTGACCATGGGGCACTTAGGTGGTTTCCAGTTCTTAGTATTGTGAAGAATTCCAGCACCATATCTATTGCTTTTGCTTCTTTATTGGAGGAAAGCCCCCTTGGGAATGGCAGAGCAGGGAAGTAGGAGGGGCAGGGGTCCCAGGGTAACTACGTGGAACACAGCAGCTCTGCCAGCCAGGGCCACTGGTCTCTGCTAGCTCCAGAGAGAAGTATAAAGTCCTTTCCTATTTGACCCAGAGCATGTTGGGGTCTCTGCATCAAGGAGAGCGTGTACCATAACTGACGCAGATCTCACGCCCATAGCAAGTCAGAGGCCGCGGCAGTGGTAGGAAGGACATGAGCTGTGGGCTCAGGAAAAGGCCCCCTCCCAGATGGGACACAGATTTGCTATGTGAGGCTCGGCAACTCAGTAGCGTCTCTGGCACCTCTGCACTCCCAGGCAGCTCATCGACGTGCCTCCAGGGAGACGAGGGCCCTAGAGGTCCCTGTGGGTATCACTTGTAGGCAGCGGTGAGAGATCGCATTACACAACTCCTGAGCACTCCGTGCCTGCTGCCGGCTGATTCCGTGTCCAATGCCGGGACACCTCAGGAATGTCTCTTCCGGCCCCTCCAATTTTATGAACATGCAGGGAAACTGATTTATTTTCTGGGAGGGGGCGGGACTCGAGTTCTGTGAGTTTTAACGCATGTGGGTTCCCGTGCTCACCCCATGATGAGGGTCCAGACAGCAGTCCCTCTGGCCAGACTGGGGGGCGGGGGAGGCTTGCCTGGGTCAGCTGTCATTAGTGCCAGGACAGGAGGAGGGCCCGGTGGGCTCAGGCTGAGCTGAGAAGAGCAAGCTGTGGGCTGCCTCCCCCGACCAGATCAGTGCCTGGCTCTGCCCACTGGTCTCTTCAGGGTCCTGGGAACCCTTGAACAGGCCTGGCCCATCTGACAGGACCGGGGCGGGTGGCACCATTGTAATGACCACTGGCCTTAGTCTTCCATCTGTCTCAAGAGGAGACATTGGTGGGTTGTGTCGCTCTGTTTAGGAGCCTGCGGTCACTGCTGGAGGCCCCCTGCACCCAGCCAAGCTGCCGAGTGTCTGAGGTCAAGCATTGTCCCTGCATCCTCTGTCCCCCAGAGTCCCTCTTCTGTGTCCTCAGACCCCTCACTCCTACACTCCGGTAGCCTCCTCTTTGCTCTCCCCCATGAGGTGGCTCAGAATCCTCCCCGGCTCCGCCTGACTAGGAGTGAATCTCAGACCCTGCCTGCCATGGATCCCCGTAACATGCTCCTGTTTCCCTCAGCCCTGACGTTCCCCTCTGTAGTTCCTCTGTCCCTCCACTCAGACCAGTTCTTCTTGACTCTTACAACACTTAAAACATGTCAATTTAGCACTGATTTCACCCACCTCACACTATTTGCCAAAGCTTCTCTCTCCTGAGCGATCTTAAGCTATGCGAGGCCAGGTATCTTGTCTTATGTCTTCCTGTGACCCTGTGAGGTCCACTAGCTAGGGTCTGCTTTGGGAACAGGCTCTGGGCTATATTAATGGGGGCCCTTTCTGGTATCACATTTCTGCTCTTGCTGCCCCTCTAAATCCTACCTCTCTTCTAGAGCTAATTCAAGGCCAGCTTCCATCAGGAAGCCTTCAGTGGTCACCCCTTCTTAGTGCACCCCCAGCCCTGCTTGATCTCCAGCACTGGCGGGTGTGGGGCGTTTCTAGTACCAGGTGTGAGCGCGGTGTCTCTAGTGGGAGGCGGGGTCAGTGATGGGTGGGGATAGATCCCAGAAGCCCAGAGAAGGGATTCTGGACTAGGCTGGGCAGGGAAGTGGCACCCAGGCTTCGAGGGCAGGGGACAGCAGCAGGTGCAGGCCGAGCCAGCAGCCACAGGGCTTGCATAAACTCTGGCAGCAGGGATTTCAGGACCATGAGGGATCTGGGAGAAGCACAAGGAAGGAATGACTGCCAGGCTGCACAGTGGGAGCCTCTGGGCTTGTCCCCTGGTGTCAAAAGGGAACAGGGCCTCTAGGGTTCTGATATGATGACGGCCAGGCTGATCCTGGAGGGTGGACTGACAGCGCTCAGGCTGATCCTAGAGGCTGGCTGTGGGGCTAGTCTGACGATGACCGGGCTGGGCCTGCAGACTGCTGCTTCCTGGTGGTCAGGCTGACTGGGGTGTCCACGTGGAGGGTGCAAACCTCAACAGGAGATGAGGAGGGAGTTGGTAGGCGTAGGAGCCACAGGGGCTGGCACTGCAGGTTCTCTCTGTAAGAGCTCACAGCCAGCCAAGGCTTGATGCAGGGCATCCAGGATGACTGAGGGGCCAGATGTCCCTGCTGGGAGGGCAGAGTGGGATAAAGGACAGGGTCAGTCTGCTCCCTGTGACCCACAGAGCCTCTGGCCCTCCTCCCTGTGGCTGCCGCAGCCTTGCCAGCTACCTCCTTCTTGTCCTTCTCCCACTGAGGTCCCCAGGGGTGGGCTGGAGGCACACAACTTCTGACTCCTTGCTGCCAGGAACGTTTCAGGGCACTGGACACACCTGAGCCCTGCTCAGAAGTACCCCGTGAAGCCAGCAAACAACGTCTCATCACCAGGCATCACCCCTCAACCTCTGAGGCCGTTTGAGGTGGGAGCTTGACCTGGCTTACCATAATTACACTGGGCATGAGCTGGCACCAGTGAATTTCTGCTGCCCTGAACTTTGTTTAAACATTGTGGGCTGCATAGCTTAGTTCTTAAGGGAGATGAACTCTGTGCCTCAGTCTCTCATCTGTGGAATGGGTACAATAACAGCATCTTCTCATCAGGCTGTTTTAAGGATTCAGATGCTTAAAACTTTACTCGTGGCATCCCTCCAGTGCCTGGCCATGAGAAGCCCAGTGGCTGTGGACAGGTATGAATTGTCAGCAGGAAGCCTGCTCAGCTGCTTCGTGGGTTGACCATACTGGTTTCTCTTTGGTGCTTTTCCCTGGGCCTTCTGCTCCTCTGCTCTTGTCAAATAGCACTACTCACTTCCCAAAGCCTGCTTCTCCCTCTACCCTCTGTAGGTGGCTAGGGCAGCATGACAGCGGAATTTTGCAGACAAGACCTTCAGGACAGAGAGTGCTGGGCTCAGGGCAAGGCTGGCATTTCCTGGTCAGGATGCTCACCAGCCACTGGCCCAGTTCCAACAGCTGGGGGAGCTCACCTACCGTGTGCGGGGCCCCTGCAAGCATCCAGCGTGCTCAGCAGCATCTTCCCCAGGGCTCTTTTTGATATATTCTGAAAAGAAACAGAGACAGCGCTGAACCAAACTGTGGCTGTGCATCGTCATTCAGCCGATGGGACCTGGTGGCCCCTATTGGCTTCTGTGAGGCTCCCCAGGGGCAGACAGAGCCCCTGCCCCAATCATCCCCTCCGGGCCCCTTCCCTTAGGCTGGCTGCACTGCCCAGGGTGGGTGGGTGGAGCAGGGTTCAGAACCCACTCCACCAAGAGCAAATAGCATGTGATTTGCTGATTTATGGTTATGGGCACTGGGGAAGGGACTGTGAATAAGAGCATTTTTCTGTATTAGCTCATTTCATCTTTGCACGACTGACTTTATATGCTCATTTTCACTTGTGAAAAAAGTGGTGCTTTTTTTTTTTTTTTTGAGAAATTTGCCCAAAGCCAGCAGCAGGAGGTGGAAGAACCCTCATTTACTCCACATTACCAACCGGGAGCCTGGGCTGGGGACCACTGCCCTTGCTGCCCTGGTGTGGCTGCCCCCCGCTGCTCTTCCGGCCTCTTACAGTGGACCAGCTCTGAGGCCTGGTCCTGAGCAGCCTGATGTGTGGGCAAGAGCCTGCTTCAGAGCCTGCAGATCTGGGTTCGAATATTACCTCTGCCTCACAGTGGCTATACAATCCCGGCTAAGTTAACTCATCTTCAACAATTTTTTTTAATGGTTTGCTGATGCTGTTTAGGCACACAGTGGATTGCTGTGTTCTGATGTTTTCTTCACCAGCCACCTTGCCAAGGAATTATAATGCTTTCCTGTCCTGTCTCTGGGTAGTCTGTATAGACGAATATAATACACAATTCCTGGTAGCTTTGTTTCCTCCCTTCCTTTTTCTTGTCGTAGTGCACTGGCTAGAACCTCCAGGTGGCATGAAGGGGTGATTTCCATCTGGCTTGTCTTGATTCTGATTTTAGAAGGATTCCTTCTAACATTTCATCAGTATGTGTGAGGTTTTCAGGAGGTGTGAGGTGAGACTCCCTGCATGGTTTTGGAAGGTCCCTACTCTTCTTAACTTGACGAGAGGTTTTATGATAAAAAGATACTGTTTTTCTTTTCTACATCTACTCAGATGACTATGTGGTTTTTCTCCTTCAATCTGCAATGTGGCATATTATGTAGATAGATTTTTAAATGTTGAATCATCTTTGAATTCCTGCGATAAATCCAGCTTGATCATATTGCATTTATTTAAATACTACTGGATTTGGTTTGCTAATATCTGACTTAATATTTTTGCATCCATGCTTAAATGCGACATTAACCTATAATCTTCCTTTCTTAGATGGTCATTCATTGCTTAATGATATTTGGTCAAAGATGGACCAATAAATATCCAATGGTGGTCTCAACAATTTATGCCATCTAGGCTGGGAGTGTAATAGACTAAATTATACTTGATGAGGTTTGTACAGCAAGAGAGTCACCTTAGCAACATAGCTGTCAGAACGTATCTCCATCATTAAGCAATGCATGATTGCATTTATATTGTGATCTGGGTTTGAGATCAGTTATACAGGCTTCATAAAATCCATGAGAACACCTGCTCCCTCCCCCCTTTTATTAGTTTCTCTGAACCTCCATGTGTACATCTGGAAAGGAGACAGCACCCCAACAGTGAGGACAGCTGGAGCTAGGAGCCTGACACAGCCCAGGACCCCCTCCTAGAGCTCCCCCAGCCCCACCCTAAGCCTGGGTGAGCCTACCCGGTCCCGGAGTCTCTGCAGAAGCTGCAGCACATCCACCAGCTTCTCCTCCAGCAGGGACAGGCGCACGCGCTCCGTCTCCACCATCTGCAGCTCCAGCCTCAGGTGCTCATTCTCTTCTACCTTGCGCCGCAGCTCTGCCTGGGTGGTTGACAGAGGCTTAGTGCCAGCCTGCTGCCATCCTCCCTGTGCTCGCTGACCATCCACGGGCAGGGCCTGCCTGGACTTTGCCACAGAGGTCATCTCTGTTCACAGCTTCCCTTAGGTCTGGGGAGTGGTAAAACACCCTTGTCTCCCCAGGGGTGGTGTGGGTCCCAGAGAGGCTGAGTGGCAGACCTCAGGCCACACAGCAAGTCAGGATGATGTGGTTATACACATAATTTGTTTTCTAGTCAAAGGACTCCATCTTCCCTTCTCTCTGCAATCCATCCTTTTCTTTTCATATACATATATGATTTAAAAATATTTTTGGTTACAAGCCACAGAAACCAATCTGGCTGTTTAAAAAAGAGGAAATTCCCTGGCAGACTGGTGGGCTGTCCCCGGATGGACGGGCAGCGGAGAACTGCAGGAGTGGGCAGCAACGGGTTGGGACGTGGGAGCATCTCAAGCCAAGAAGAGCGCGCCCAGCCTTTCCCCACCTCCCTCCAGATGCAGGCCCTAGCAGAGAGCCTGGCTGGCTCATCTGAATCACTGGGCACCGTTGACTAGGGTGGGGACACAGGGGCCACCAAAACATGGATCCCCCTTTGCCACTGCTTCAGACCCCAGTATATGAAAAGTAGTTTGGATGTTGAATTTCAGACACATACATGAAAATTATTTTATGTAGAGTCACAGCTTGTGAAAGGGCAGGGCGAGGGCTCAGTAACTGACCACCTTCACTTGCATTCTGCCTCTGATTACTGGGGGACAGAGCCGTTGTATGGAGCAGAGACGAGGAGAACTGCTAAGTGGTCTGTTGAAGTGGGGTCACCTCGATGTTGGTGTTGCCTGTCCGTTCTCCCCACACCCGTTATCTTGCTGACAAACATTCATTAACTTTTTTAGAGGGTGCTGTCCCTTCTCCATGCCGTCTGACTTTGATGGAGCTGCCAGTCACCAAACCCTGCCTCTGCTGGGGATTGGTCCTGGAGCGAGCACGCGGCTGAGGCTGGACCAATTGGTGTTCTTCCCTGAGATCCTTGTATTGCAGGTATGGGTCTTACTCTCCCAGGGATGAGCCAGGAGCTATCCATGGTCCTTTCCCCTCCATGCCACGTGGAGTAAGCCTTTGGCAGTAGGGGAAAGTGGGGCTAGCACCCAGAGAACTGGAGAGCCAACAGGCAGTGATAGTCTAGTCCGTGTCCCTGGATCCAGCCGTGCCTGAAGGTCTTTTTCTCAGCTGCTCTTTTCAGCCCTATTTTTTAATACATTCCTGTTTTGCACTCAAGTGAATCTGGGATGAATCCTTCAGTTTGTAAGCAAAATATTCTTTGTCACAGGAAATCACATTTCCTCTCAGAATGTTAGTTCCTTCATCTCTGAATGGGGCACAGGACTGGGCTGAGATGCCTCAGGGTCCTTCTGGTTGTGAGGGACACTAACATTAGTCAGCCCTTGACCTCTGGGACTCGGCTGACCTGCTCCCCAGGTGGGTCCGGGGGCTTCCCACTGCGGGCCTGGGTCCCCACCAGGATGGCGACGCCGGCCTCCAGCTCCTCCAGGGCACGGGTGTGGTCGGCACTGCCAAAGGGACCTAAGTAAGTCAGGAGCTGCTGGGTCGTCTGGTCACCACACCTGCAGAAAGGAGAGCACCAGGCTGCGGGACAGACTGAGTCTGCCTGTCCTGAAGGCTGCGCCCCTCTGCTCTGCACGCTCCGATGGCTCCCAGTCTGACCACAGGAGAAGCTGACAGCCTCCCTTGAATGACCTGTGACCTCTCTGAAATCCCTCCCACTCACCTTTGCTCACTCTGCTCCAGCCCTGGTGGGTCCTCCTGCCTTCCCAGCATGCCTGGGGCCTTGTGTGTGCTGTCCCCACTTCCCAGAATGCTCTTCCCACCTTTCCTTCAGCTTTCTGTCAGACAGCCCCTCCTCCGCTTCTCTCTGCACCTCTCGGCCCTCCCCATCAACTTTCCCCATACTTGTCACCACTCTCTAGGGTGAGGGCCCCAGGACAGGAGGACCACTGTGTTGTTTATGCTGTTTTCCCCAGCGACCCCCAATTTTCCTGGCACCCAGTAGATGTTTAATAAGTGAAATGCTTTGTGCTGTTTCAATGGATCAGTCATAAAACAACTGTGGAAATTGACAGCATTTACAATTTAGTGACAGGTCAGTGCCATCCCAGGGGTGTTCCTACCCAGCATGTTAGGCATTTTAGGTCCTCATCGTACATCCTCACAAAGCCTCTCATACAAGGGCTGCGATCCCATCTTAGAGATGAGAAGAATGAGGCTCAGAGAGGTCAGCGACTTGTCTGAGAGGCCTGTCCTTATTCTCCTCTTGGGAGGTGTGAGGTTTGAATAAGAAATCAGTAAATGCCAGCCCAGGGCCAAGTCTGGAGACAAGTGTTTGTTTCTAGGAGCCATGGATTGAGAAAGGGTTACCAACCCAGAAGTCACAGCAGAACTTGGGACAGTGACCAAGGGAGTGAGAGAAGCAGTGGGAACTGGAGCCACCAGGAATATGCCTGCCTGACCCTCTTGTTTCATCCTTGTGCTGGTCTGTCCCATGGATAAAAGGACAGAATATGGACTCAATGTTAGTCAGCCATCCTCTCAGTTGAGCTCTGTCACTGAATGAAGGGGCTCTGGGGTTCAGTGCTACCATGGGGGCGTTCCTGACATGCTCTCTGCTCCCGTGCCTGCCCCCGTGCCCTTCCGTGTCCACTCCCTTCTCCCATGCCCGCTCCTGTGCCCTCAGTATCCGCTCCGCACCGTCTGCGCCCGTGCCCTCTGCGCCCGTGCCCTCCCGTGCCCGCTCCAGTACCCGCTCCCACAGCTGGAGAGGTGAGCCAGCAGTGTCTTGACTTCAGCCGGTGGCCTCTGCTCCTCACGCCACTTCTCCTCCTCCTCCTCCTCATCGGAGGCAGCCTGGCCCTCCACCGAGCGGAAGAGCTGCTCATCCACTGCTGGAGAAGCAGGGGCTGGGGGTGAGACAAAGATCAGGGTCCAGGCAGCCCTCCCCATGGGGGACAGCTCTGGTACCACCTGCCCTCCGTCCCACAGCCTCTCCCTTGGGAGGGGAGGCCACCAAGTTGGTGAGGCCCAGTCCCACATGCATGGCCCATCAGAGCCTACCAACCCCAGGATTTTACAGGGACACAGGAGAGAGCATCCCTTCTTTCTTTTCTGCTTTCTAAGGTGACAAGCCGGTCGGAGTTCAGGTTCCCGGCCATGCGACTGGTTCAGGAGGGCAGCGGAGCCAGCCTGATTAAGCTGAGCCAGGCGTGCAGGGAAAAGTGCCTGCGTCCCCCAGCCGGGCAGTTGGAGGGTGTGGGTCTGGGTGGGTCTGTGTGTGTCAGCATGAGGGGTCCTGTAAAAGCCAGTCTCTGCAGAGGGAGGTGGCCTCTGCTGCCAGCTGTGCCTGAAGCCTGCTTGAACTTTGAAATCATCTGAGCCAGCACGTTCCCCTTAACTCGAGCCACTTTGGCCTGAATGGCCTGACCTCGCAATGTCCTGTGTACATAGCTGTGCACCCCCGCCCACAGTCACGCGTGGCAGAGCTGTAGTTTTAAAGGCTCCCAGAGGCCAAGTTTGGGAACTCAGGTGCCCTGGCTTTCGACACCCGTCTCTCCTGCCTGCCCCAGCTGAGTGAGCCCGGAGCCCTTCTTGTCATCTCAGTGACCAGTGTCTCCAGCCCAACAGGACCAGGGTTGAGGTGACTTGTTGATGGTGTGCGTGTTTCCAGTATTGACAATGGGGTTTGTTTTCTGTGCTTATGTGCTCAGATTTACATCTGTGTGAGTGACATTATCGTCAGTAATTAACATGGTCCTGGTGCCTGACAGCAGGGTGGGGAGGGGTCTGACAATGGTGGGAAGGATGGCACCAGCAGCTCCAGCTCGGCACCTGCCTCGGCTGAGCTGGGCAGTCCTGGGACAGGTCTCAGCCAGCTTTTCTCCCTTCCATCTGATAACTCCATGCCCACCAGGCCCAAGTTCAGGTGATGGGCCTCTTTGTGGGCCTCTTGAGGGGTGACTACTCAGCCCCTACTCACACGCCTCTCACGATGGGGTGCTTACGCCAGCTTCCTGGTCACCCAGCCCATCCCTGCATGGGACTGACGGGGACCTGCCTTCCTGAACCCATCCTTCCTGTACTGTGTCCGTGTCTGTGCTCCACAGCCAGAGAAGAAGGGCCCCTGGGGCTTAGGACATCCAGTCTCATCAGGGAGTGGAGTGGGGTTCTGTCTGGAGGCAGGGTGGTAGGTGTAGTGCAGACGGGCCCTAGGGAGCAGGGTTGGGCCCTGGCAGGATGGACCGTGAACCTGGCAGCAGGTGTGCAGGGACAAACCTTCATCCAGGGGTCTGCTCCCAGAGCTGCTGTCTGACTGCCAGTCTGCCTCTGGAGGAGGCTCTGGGCCTTTGGTTCCACTGTCCTCATGTTCACCATTCTTGGGTTCTGGCTCTGGGCTGGCTTGTGGTGAGGCTGGTTGCTGGGTGCCCTCCGACCTGTGGGCAGGAGATAGACACAGCTGTTGAGAGAGAGGAGGAAGCTCAGCTAACCTCCTGCAGGAGAGTTTGGGATATGGGCTCACCCTTTTCCACTCCTTCCACTGCACAGGTCAGCTGTCTGTAATGTTCTTGAGGAGCCCTGAGTTGCCTGTGTCTGGCCCTACTGGCTCCGTACTCAGTGGCTAGCATGGTAGAGTCAGCCTTCCATGATCCAGTGAGAATGCCAGAAACTCAGGCTCTCAGCCTCCCGGGGATATGTCATTTAATATTAGCCACCAGGACAAAGGCAAATCCTCTGAAGAAACTCAGGAACATATTTTTATCCCTTATAAAGTGAGAGCCAGGAAAGGAATGCCCTTTCTTGCCTGCCTTTGGGCATTGTCATGTGAGGATGTGGTGTTTGGAGCTATGGCAACCATTATGTGACTATGAGGAAATGACTGAGAGAATTATAGAATAGTTGAGCAAAGGTCGTGACCTCTTTTAGCTGCTAAAAAGCTCTGGAGTCATTCCCCTCTGGACTTCTTATTATGGGTGAGAATTTTAAAAAGACTTCATTATTTTAGTTACTTTTGATCACATAGTCTACTCTTCATCCTCAAAAGACTTTAATGGAGGCATCTTTGAGCTTTGGAGAATCTACTTTCCCCCCATCAATCAAGTATTAATATTCCAAGTTCCTCACTTTTTAAATCGTCATTTTCTATGTCCCTGAAGTAATGAGGTTATGGAAAAAGTGTGTGTGTGTGGGGGAAGTCTATCATAACATGAAATATTCACTAGTGAACTGGCCACTTTTATTTTAAAGGAAAGATACAAGAACAAAGGTGAGCAGGCAGGCAGGCAGGCAGGAAGAGAGAGGAGGAAGAAGCATTTTATTTTATTTTTATTTAGTTGTTCACACTGGTTGTTTTTCCCAAGACCCGGGGCTTAAACCCAGGGGTATGTGGCTTGGACTCTTTCTGAAGCGATTGTCCTAGCTGCTGCTCTGGGTCCACTCAACTGGCCACTTACTAACTAGATCTTTTGCTTCCGTTTTACACCAACATCTGACTCTCTCATCACTTCAGCATCTTTTGTTAATCTTTCTCTGGTTGTCAGATGTCACTGCCCAATAAAGTCCCACTCTACAGAGCAAGACTGCACATCTTGAAAAGTGAGAGGTTTTGTAATGTTGATGAAGGAGCTGCTGGAGAAATGCTTGAATCACAGGCAGAATTGCAGATGAGAGGGATGGATTAGAAAGAACCAGGAATGGTACTATAGACTCAGAGGATGGGAAAAACTAGTAGAAAAGCTGACAAAGTTCTTGAAAATTTTTTCAAAAGGGCCTCTCATGATGAAGCTGCAAAAAAAAAAAAAAAAAAAAAAAAAAAAAAAAAAAAAAAAAAAAAAAAAAAAAAAAAAAAAAGAAAGAAAAGAAAATTAAGGCTGCATCATGTATTTTTACAGTTGTGTTGGAAAAATTATTCCAAGAGAAATAATGAACACGTAATCATTCTAAGAAATAGTGCACTGAACTTCAATTATGAAGATTACTTTAAAAAAATGAGAAAAATGGAAAAATTAAAAATAAAAAACAGAATGGCCATGTGATCCAGCAGTTCCCCTCTGGGTATATACCCCAAAATTGGAAGCAGGAATTCAAAGCACATCACGTTTACAGTGGCGCTGCCTGCAATGGCCAAAAGGCAGAAACAGCCGAAGTGGATGGACTTTTAAGCAAAATGGAATGTTATTCACTTTTTTTTAAAGGAAAGGTGCAGGCAGGAACGAGAGTGAGTAGGCAGGCAGGCAGGGAGAAGAGGAGAGGAAGCATCTCCATTTTATTCTTAGCTGCTGAGCTGGTTCTCTGGGAAGCCTGTGGCCTGCGCTCTGCTGTGGACCCAACTGATACTCCACTAGGGGGCGCCTTTATTCATATATATACATTTTTAAGGATGGAAATCCTGAGATGCTTCAAAACAGATGAACTTTGAGGAGAGTGTGTTACGTTGAGTAAGTCAGAGGACCACAAAAAAGCGAATACCATGATTCCACTTAGATAACATGCCTGAGAGCAGTCGAATTCACAGAAACAGAAAGAATAGTGGTTACTAGGACTGTGAGAGGCGGGAGGATAAGTCAGTGTTAAGTTTACAGTTTCAGTTTGGGCAGAAAAAGAGTTCTAACGATGGATGGTGTGATTGCATGACAGTGCAAATGTACTTAATGTCAATGAACTGTACACTTGAAGTGGCAAATTTTAATTATGTTTAAGTTCTATCACAAAAAATGAAAAGTTGAAAGTATCACCTGTTTGTTTTTTTTTAATAGTACAATAAATGCACTTGAAGCATTCTTTTCAGATCACACCCACAGACTACTCCCTTTGGTCTTATTTTGTGTGGATATCTTTGGTGGATTTCCCAGGACCAAACATGATTGGAAAACAAGGACCCTTGTATTCAGTTCTGGAGACATGATATGAAGTGTCTGGACCCCACACCGATCCATTTTAGGGGTAGAAGCCACAAAGCACCCCGGAGGGCCAGGCAGGCAGCTCGGATGAAGTGGTCCCTGGTTTCCAGTACGACCCGGCCAACAATGAACTGCAGTGGGACTCGAGTCCTATCTGCAGATGGGCCAGGACATCTGAAGTCCCTGTAACTCTGCTTGGGTCTTCATACTCAGGCCTGTGTGAGCAGGCAGAGGCGCCAGGAGGCCATCAGCTTGTGGCCATGTGCTGCAGCTGTTCCCGTGGGCCTGGGGCACTGAGGTGAGGCTCTGCAGAGAGGCTGAGTAGGTGTGATACCCAGGATCTGTCAGGGGGACTCAGCATCCAGAGGGCTGTTGTGACTGCTGGACCCGCTGAACCAAACGAGGGCATTTCTGGGGCTGAAACCGAGGCCTGGGGAAGGGTGAGAGGGCCCCATCTGCCACCCGGGTGTCTCACCAGCCACCCAGGTGTCTCACCAGCTCACTTGCTCAGAGGCAGAGCAAATGGCTCCTCCTCACGTAATCTGCATAACCCCACCCCGAGCTGCCGTGATTGGGTTAGAGCAGCACAGATAGCCAATGAGATGCAAGGGGCTGCCTGCTGGGGTTTCTGGGAAATAGAAGCTTTCTCTGGGTCACCACCAGGTGAAGTGTGAGAATGGGGTGGGGAACTGTGTGGCAGCTTGTGACTTGGGTCACCTGGAGATGCCGGGGAATACTGATTGAGCCTGCAGTGACAGCGATAGAAACGGGGTCCTTTGTAACGTTTTTGAGCTGCTGAATTGGACTCTGCCTGAAGTCAGGCCTAATACTAAACTTTTGTGTTTCGTGAGCCAGTAACTCTGATAATAGTCCTGCATTCAGGCCTTCCCGGTGCAGGAAGGGGGAAGGGTTTTGCAGCAAAGCAATACCCTCCTGGGCAGGAATTCTTACTTCATTGAAAGTGTGTGTCTAGAGCTCAGTGGGGAGGTGACAACCCCTCTCTACTACAGGCTCACACTACAGCCTGAAGAAGAGAAGGCACAGGGGTGTGAGGTCACTGAATTCCAGTTGAAAGAGTGGAGATGAGTAGCCTGCTTCATGGCCCCAGAGGGCCATGCGTGGCCAGGATTAAGGCAGGGTTGTGGTGGGGGATCCAAGGTGGAAGTTAGAGAGTCAAAAGAAGGTATTTTAGCCCATTGTGAGGAAGACTTTGTACAGCCACCTGGAGGTTGCTGACCAAGACTTGCACGGGCTGCCTTGAAAGGGAGTAAGCTCCTTGGCAGAGGAGGTTGGAAGCAGGTAAGGGACTTCAGTGGGTAACATTTTGAATAGAGTTGAACTAGACAGTATTCCAGTATGTGAAGCTGCTTCTTTTTTCCCTTAAATTAGTTAAGGGCTTCAACAAGCGAAATGATATAACGGTACGGCCCTTATTTAAAGTGTCCCAGCTCTGTGTGCGGGAGCCCCGCCACCATCCCCACGTGGCCCTGCTCCAAGAGCAGCGACCTGCATGACAGCAACATGAGTGGAGCGTTCAGAGTGCTTACCAGGTGCCAGCACTGTCTTCAGGGCTGTGACCGTCTCCCCACAACAGCAGATGACCAGCAGATGAGGGGACCTGAGCACAGAGAGCTGGAGTAACCTGCTCCGGCCGCACAGCACGGAAGTACGGGAGCGGGGTTTGCATCCAGGCCACTGGCTCCAGGCCTGCACCTCAGAAGGGAAGCTTGGAAGGCAAGCTCTGGAATGTCCCAGCCCAGCTGCTGTCCTCATTAGGTGACTTCAGGTCACATGCAATGAAGAGGGCAAGAGGAAACCACTGAGAGCAGAGTTTGGAGAGCAGGACAGATGAGGACACACTTTGGAATTTTCCAAGAACTCAAATGTGGCTGCAGAGAGAGCTTCCCCAGGGAGCCCGGGGTGTGCGCCTCTTGCCCGTAACTGGTGGTTAGCCACTTCTCTCACTGCCCCTGTCTCTGCGGGTCCAGCTGCAGCCTCCCTGCACAGGGTGCTGTAGTACCTCCCCCTGAAGACACACAAAATGACCCTCCCCAGCAGAGGGCCTCCCATCCCTGAGCCCCTTTTCTGTCGACAGCAAACTCTCTGAAGAGCGGCTCCAGGACCTGTGCGCCTAGCACGTGAACGCTTCCTTCCTGGGTTTTGCAGGAGACTGCTCACCCCTTCTTACCTGCTTTGCTACTTTCTCCTCTTCATCCTGACCCCTAAGTGCTGGCGTGCCCACGGGCCCCACCTGAGGACCTCTGCCCTTCCCTGTGAGCACTCACTCCACCCGGGGTCTGAACCAGCCCTCTGGCGTGCTGTGCCCCAACTTCCAAATTTGCCTGCAGCTCCGACCTCAGCCCGTTCCCTCACAGGCCCCCAGCCTCACTGCACCTCCACCTGAGTGGCATCTCAGACACCTCCCATCATCCTTATCTGCATCTGTTCTTCCTGCTTCCTCTCTGTGAAAAGTGCTTTGGCCACTTAGAGAGTGGTCATTAGGTTTGGCCATCTGGTAAGGGCTCTGAGTATGACCCGCTCCTCAGTTACCACCCCAGCGCCCAGCCTTGGGTGCTGCAGCAAGGCCTGGCCTGGCTGTGTGCTGTGGTGAGAGGAGGTGGGATGACGGGGCAGCCCCTGTCTCCCAGGGACCTCTGTGTGGAGACAGAGCTGGAGGCAGAGAGCACAGAGAGTCTTTTATCTTCAGGCTCAGGGCCAGACACTCACAGACAAGGAGGGAGTGAGTGCAGAGCAGGGAAAGTGTCCTAGAGGTGCTAGGGTGTGGGGCTGAGCAGAATGAAAGAGACTTGGGTGGAGGAAGAAAGGCAGCCAGTGGCTCTGGGGAGAGAAAGGGGCAGGAGAGGACTCAGAGCAGAAAGGAATGGGCTGACCACAGCCTGACTGGCACCCCTGCTCTAGGCTGGGGTGTATGTCTGCTGGCTTGAGTACCACTCACTCCCTGGATTTATGAGGGTGCTACCTCTTGGAGGAGGAAAAGGTGAAGGCACAGAGGTGGTTGGGAGAGAGCAGGGATCGGGACTGGGGCCACACCCAACATCCCTCCTAAGCCTGACCTTGTCAGTTGTCACATTCCCTGTTTCGCTGGGCCTTGGAAAGTCCCAACCTTATTTATTACTGGTGGGACCTGGTGGGTGTTTGCAGGTCTGAGGCTGAACCATGTGGAATTGCTGATTTTTACTGCTTTTCACCTACAAAGGGTAATTCTGAATGTTTCAGTCTAATGAAAGATGACTATAATTTTCGTAATTGACTGGTTGCAAATCCACACTGCAGTAGTGGGTCTGTTTACGAAAGGCTTTGCTAGCGTTTTCTGGGCCTAGAAATCTGACGGGGATGGGTGAAGGACACAAGCAGCAGTAGTTCAGGCTAGGAAGAAGGACAGGTCAGGCTCGAACAAGCCCCGAACTGGGGGTGTCTGCTGCTCTGCCCCCATCACCTCTGCTTCCAGATTGTTCCAGAAAGCACTGCTTTGGAGCCGCAATGCCCAGATCGAGTCCCAGTTCCACTCATCTTTCCCTGTGAATCAAGGCTAACCCGCCTGCCTACCTCATAGAAGGGTGCACCCCAAAGTGAGAGCATGATGTAAACTTTGCCAGACTGCGGACATTTGGGGTCACTGCACTGGCCCTTTTGTTTGTTGATACAGATTACCTAAAGGAAATGTCATCGCTAATAGTGAAAAGTCAGTATCTCTTCCCATATATAGAAAGAAACCGGAAGACCACATGAAACAATGACAGAGCAGGTTAGTCAGTTCTAGCGAGCTTTTGTCTTCTGTCTGCCTCTGAGCCCAAGACTGTGCCTTCTCTTATCAGGGGAGGTGAGCATGGTCAGAGGAGCCAGAGACTTACCAGTTCCAGACCAGGACTGAGAAGACAAGTGAGGGCCCGGCTGCCTTGCCCTGTGCCGCCCTGGCCTGTGAGCTCACATTCACTCCGTCACACCCTGGGCCACTCTCCTTAGGAGCCATAGAGGGTGGGGGACTTCTGTGACCTGCAGAGAGGCCTGTCACTCACCAGGCGTTGGTGGCACACGCCCCACAGCTCGAGGCGGTCTTGGCAGCTATCTGCTGCCCCCTCGCACCCTCACTTCCGGACAAGCGGGGTCCTCACATGCACTTGGGCGTTGCCTCCAGCTGACCACATCTGTGCGCTGCCCGGAGCCCCAGAGAGCCTCTGATGTCTTCCTGCTGGACGCCAATGGCCACATCTGGCCACCAGCCCAGCAGCTTACACAATCTGACAAGGACCAGATGTTACTCTTCCTCCAGGCCTGGCAGCTCCTGGCTCCTGGCTTCTGGTCTCCAATGGACAGACCCCACCCTAGTTCTGTGATGCAAAGAGAGGGGTGTCAGGAGATGCCAAGCCTGAGTTCCACCACATAGGACCCTCTCTATTCATTTTTCCTGACCCACACTGCATAATGCCAGTTACCCATCACGTGGAACTACTTCAGTTTAATTAATTTAAGTGAAATAAAGCTAAACATTCAGTTCCTCAGCTGAACTAGCCAGATTTCAAGCGCCCAGTGCCATATGTGGCTGTGGCTACTGTGTTGGACTGTGTGGATAGAGATCATGTCATGGAACAGTCCGGAGGTGTCCCCCCCGAGATGGTGTATAAGGTACATCTGACCTCAAGCTGGGAGATTATCCCCATTTAGTCACATGAGTTCCCTTAAGTGTAGAGAACTGCCTTGGCTTGTACAGAAGAGGAAGTCATCTTGGAAGCTAAGCAGGGTCAGGCCTAGTTAGTACTTGGATGAGAGAAAAGAAGTCAGGGAGACTTGAAGTGTGAGATGGACATGGGTCCCTGCTGGCTGGGAGATGAACCGGGCCACCAGCAGAGTGAACACTAGCCACCAGGGAAAGGGGATCTTAGTCCGACAACCACCGGGAGCTGAATTCTGCTGACACCTGGGCGAACTTGGAAACAGATTCTTCCCAAGCCTCCACACACAGCCAGTGACTTCTCGACTTCAGCCTTGTGAGAGCCTGATGAGAACCCAGACTTCCGGCCCCCAGACTTGTGAGGTCATCAGCGCGTATTGTTTAAAGCCACTAAGTTTGTGGTAAATTTATTATGGTTACATTGAAACCAAATGCAGTCACCCAAACAGTTACACCCATCTGTCTTGTGAGCACACCTCAGTTATTCCTTCACACACTAGGTAAGTGACTGTGTGATTCTGGGTATTTGATTGGTCTAAGCAGATCCTGAGGATGCCCTCCTATTACCAAGGCTTGACTTAGGGACAGGCATGTGATGCGATTCTGGCCAAGATCGGTGAAGGGAAATCTGCCAGGAGCATCTCTGGGGAAAGGAAGTCAGAAGAGGAGGTTATTTTTCCATCTCTGGATGTGGCTGTGATGCCCGAGGCCATGGCAGCTATCCTGTGACCATGAGGGTCCCTTACTGTTGGTCAAGATGACAAGCTGAGGAAAACAGTGGGAAGATGGAAAGTTGGGTCCCCGCATGTAGTACTAAGCCACGAAGAGGCTGCTCTCCCTGGACTTGTCAGTGGGCTCTTGAGTGTCCTTGTGGCTTAAACCACAAGGGTTTCTGTTTCTTGCAGCCTAAAGCACTATTACTGATGAACTGCTCTGGGTGGGAGCCAAACTGCTCTGGCTGGGGTTGTGAACCTGGAGTCCTTAGGGCCATGCCTCGTTCCTAGCAAGCACTCAGAAACCTCTGCTCCTCAGTAGTGCTCCCTCTGCCCCTGGGTGACTGAGGGTGCAGCCAGAGAAGTGGGTTCAGAGGAACACCCAACTACTGTGCCTGTGTCTGCAGCTGCGGTGCTATTGCAAGGCCTTTATTACAAGGGAGTGGCATTTGTGATTGGGGGCTGGCTCTGTAGGTTGGAAGTCCCCCCCATGGCGCAAGAGAGCACCGGCAGCTGGAGCTCATGGAGCAGGCAGAGGCATGGCCCACAGACGGAACCTCTACTCTTTGTCCGGGAGGTCTCAGCCTCGTGGATGGCCTTTCAGATGATCACATCTGCTCACCCAGATTATTCTGGGTGATCTCCCTTACTCTAAGTCAACGGATATGGACCTTACATCTGCAGATGCCTTCACAACCATGCTAGGTCAGTGTCAGCAACTTGGGGCTGAAACCGAGTGACAGTTACAGTGACATACTGGAAGACCATCACAGCACAGCATTTTCTGGAAAGGATGGAAATGTCCCTTGCATTTGCTTTTCTCTCTGCTCTCAGCCATCTGAGCCGCCGCCAGGGCTGGAGGTGGGGCGGCCTGGAGTCCTGCAGGCGGACACTCTCAACACTCTTCCTCTGTGCGAGGCGTTTCCTGAGCGAAGTCTCTCAGGAAGCAGAGAGCAGTGTGCAAATGAGAACAACAGTAGGAAGAGAGCGTGAGGAAGGGCTAAATATCAATCAAGAAGAGGGAGCCCTCGGGGTTCCTGGGGAGTGCCCTCTCCTGTTCTCATCTCTGGTCCCCCCACCTGCCTGCACTGGGGCGGGGCAGGGAGCAGGTGCCAGCGCACATCTGAGCAGACCCAGACCCACCTCCCAGGGTCATGGTGCAGGGCCGGCTGCAGGGGAGTGATCTCTAAGGCCCCTGCCAGCCCCAGCTGCTAACTTTGTTCTATACTCAACAGACAGATGCCCGAGGGAGCCGGCCACTGTGTGTGCAGGTGATGCTGTCCTGAGCCATAGAAGGGCCCCAGTCTTGTAGAGCTTATTGCCCCCAAAGGAGAGGGACCTGAAGGAGGTCAATTCAAAAATAAATCAGAGATAGAAAAGGCCAGGGCCTGTGTGAGATAAGAGGGGAGCAGACCAGGGTCCTCTCTGAAGTGGGATGTGACCCAAACTGGAAAATGGCACAGGCTTGGGGGCATTCAGGGAACCATGTGCCCAGAGTGTCCACAGGGGAGGGATTTGATGGGCTCGAGGGACAGGAGGGTCAGCATGGCCGAACCGAGTGCACAGGGGGCGGAGTGGAGGAAGCAGGGTCGGAGTTATCCGGCGTTTGTTCTGAGGGCCCGGGAGCTGCAAGGTTAGATGAGCATGGTGAGAAGCCACCCTGGCTACTGTGATCAGGGGGCTGGAGAGACACTGGGGCCACCAGTCACATCCAGATGCAGGGGCTGCTGGGCTGGGTGGTGGGTGCAGCTGGAGTGAGCAGGCGGCTTGGAGACGGGCAGGACTCAAGGTGGGCTGGCTGGGAGAGGCTTCGGTCTGTGCTCCCCTGTTGGCCCATCCTCCTGGGGCGGCTCCTCACTTGTTCACCCTCCCCAGGTAATCAAGCCAAGTTCATTCCCGTTTCTGCATTTTTGCTGCTGGTTCCCCCGGACCCCACGTCTCAGGAGTTACTACTTTCATTCACCACTCAGGTCTCAGTTCAGATGTCACCTCCTCAGAGAAGCCTCCTATCATGTGAATTGTGTCTCCCCAAATTCACCTGTTGAGTCCTAACCCCTGCTACCTGAGAATATGACTGTATTTATAGACAGGGCCTGTTCAGAGGGGATCGTTGTCACTGGGAAGGGCTCTAATCTAATCTGACTGGTGTCCTTAGAAGAACAGAGACATAGACACACAAGGAGGACCCTGTGAGGGCAGAGGAGAGGTGGCATCTACAAGCCATGAAGGGAGTTCTGGTCAGATTCTTGCTCACGGTCCTCAGAAGGAACCAACCTTGCTGACACCTTGACCTTGGACTTCTAGCCTCAGAAGAAAACATGTCTGTTGTTACCGCCCCTGTGTGCCACGGTGTTGGTCATGCAGACGAGCTGGTGCCCTGTCCTAAGTGCCTGGTAAAGCAGCCTCCTCTGCTTACCTGCTCCTTATCCATCCTGTTATTGTCACCTCTGGTTGACTGCCCCCTCCCTGGATGTCGGCTCCATGAAGGAAGGGACCGTCCTGCTCATGGATGCTCCCTCCACCCAGGACAGATGGGTATTCTCTGGGCACCTGACAAGACTGGGTTGAATAAAGATAATAAGTCAGTGGTCATTTCCGAAGAGACAAAGTGAAGAATCTCTGTCTTCCTCCGCCTGCCCCCACCTTACTGGGTTTCTGACTTCAGGTGACTCAGTCACCTCGATCCCCTCAGAAGTGCCCCCTGCTGCCCCTCTGCTGCGGACCAGGGAAAGGGTAGTCTCAGGTGTTTCCTGCTAGTGCAGATGGCACTGCTCCATCAGGAAGAAGTCTCCCTGGGTCAGGCCTTCTGCCAGTGTGGTGGCCGCAGGGACAGAGAAGAGGGGCATTGGGGACCATCACAGCCCACAAGGAGCTCCAAGTGTAGGGGGATTGCTCCGTGTCTGCCCTTCCCTTTCTCTTAGCCTGTGTGACTCTGACCTGATCAGAGTGTCAGTGGTTGGTCCAGAGTTGTCACGTGTCCCCACCTGAACAGTCAGCAGATTCTATGTCCCTGGGGCCAGCATTGCTTTAAGGATGGGCCTGACCCGTGTCAGGATCACCAGAGTTGATGTAAGGTTTTGTGGGAATTACTGG
Source organism: Solenodon paradoxus (assembly GCA_004363575.1). Lineage (NCBI taxonomy): Eukaryota > Metazoa > Chordata > Mammalia > Eulipotyphla > Solenodontidae > Solenodon > Solenodon paradoxus. The sequence continues at coordinate 47,654 of RJWH01005910.1, forward strand.
GAAAGAAAAGTCCTTTCTGTCGGCACTGATTGGGAGGATGAAAGCTAATTCTGTGCCATCCGGTGCCATCTGAGAGGAAGGTCTAAAGAAGAGCCAACTAGAAGGAACTGAGATAAGAGATTCCAGGTGTTGTCACTCAGGCCCCTGGATCCAGCCATACCTGGCCACACACTTGAGATTTTAGTTGATGACTAAACACCTCCTCTTTTGGTGACAGGACTTAAAGCAGTTTGAGTTCAGCATTAGTCATTATCAGCTAAAACATTTAACATGATCTGAACTTCCTTCACCCAAAGAAAGCGTACATTTCTCGCTGTTTCCCGACATAGGACCACCTTGATGTCCATCCCCTAGGAAGTCCCGTTAGGACACCGCGGAGACCCTGTGTCCACTCTCGCGTGTCCTCCAGAGCTTCCCTGGCTTGAGTCTGCAGAAGCCATCTGGACCGCCCATAACTCGAGGTCAGGCCACGCTAGGGTCCTGGCCCAGGCACCCCTGGAGCTGTAAGACATGCCACACCCTTGCCCGGGGCTGGGCCTCCTCTTCCAGCACCTCCTGTGGGTAAGCAGCCGTGACCACCATCCACACGTGCCAGGCCCTCTGACTTTCTGGAAGCCAATCCACTACATAAAACACTTCCAGCCTCTGGTTCAGAGGCCCAGACACCACTTCTTTCCTTTCCCTGTGCTGGGTGCCACGTTGTAGCCTTCCCACTGCTCGGATTTTCACTTCCAAGGGGAAGTTCACAGGGTAAATGTTTGTTTTTGTCTAACCTGCATCCTCCTCTGTCTTCTGGTAACAGTCTCCTCCTTGCTTGAAGGAACTGTCTACCCGTACCCTCTTCCTAGCAGCCCCCCGCCCAGATACAGGGTTGAGTGTGAGCCTAGTCCTGGCCGGCTGCTGTACCCACACCGCCGTGGTTACCCTACACTTGGGTCTGTCACCCCGGTGGGGCCAGGTAGCCTTCTTCTCTGGGCTTTGTTTCCTGGTGCCGGGAAGTATGTTGACTCTTTGAACTTGAAATGCTACACATCTGAGGCCACTGCAGCTGTGTTCCTTGCTGTGTAGAGCAGTGATGTCCTTTGCCAAAAGGGGCTCCTTTGAGGCTATCACATAAGATTCATGAGTCAGGGCGTTCATTTCCACCAGCGTCGAGGGCCTTGGCCTCCCGGCTCCTATTGCTCTGACATGCCCAAGTCATGTCAGAGCTCTGCTAATGCCAAGGTAAAAGGCAGATGTGTTCGATCCACCCAGTTTCCCAGCCCCCCACGACACAAGTCTCCCTGGACTTACTCTGAGTGGCCCCTTACTGACTTGTCTGCCAGAAGAAAGGCCTCATTGTCAGCCTGGCTGCTGCATCCAGCTCTGATCTCCGTCAGCTTCTGCTTGTGCACCCTAAGGGTCTGTCCTTGAGGAAGGCTGTCTCTTAGAATGGAGGCTGGCAGGGCTGAGGCTCTCCTCAGCTCCTGATAGGCCTTCTGGTGTGGGGCTGGTGGTCTGTCCCTTCTCAGGCACTGGAGGTCAGGCCCCCTGGATCCAGTAACAGCCTCCTCGCCTCCTACTTCCCCACCCCACAGAGGAAGCTCAAGTCTGATCAGCCCTGCTTCCAGTCCTGCTCTGTCTCCCTTGTTCTTTAGGGTAATCTCTGCGCCTCAGCCTGGTGCTCAGGCCCCTTCGCCATCCCCCACCTTCCTTGAAGCTTCTGCCACTTTCCACCTCAAACTCTCCAGCCAGACAATGTCTCCCTGTTCCCAAGAGGAAATACAACCTTTCACACCTCTAAATCTGCAATGCCCAAGAAAACTCCTCTTCGTTCTTCATCACCCATTCTCCCCGGAGATGCCCTGGCCTCTTGCACGCATATGGCAGGGCAATGCATGCCTCCTCTCTGCTTGTCCTCTCTCTTCAGCTCTGTTAGGGCCTTGCCCTGGGCTGAGCCAAGACTCCATTTGTTTGCCGTAGACCTACCGGAGGACGCTCTCGGCAGAACTCCGTTCGCATAGACACCACCGGCCACCAGCACCATTACTGTTTACAGGGGCACTTGTGGGGATAAACCGTTACAGTGTCCAGCATTTACTAAACATTTTCTCAGTGCTAAACACTCTTCTAGGTGTTTCACAGGCAGCAGCGCTCTGAACCCTCCAGGCCCTATGAAGTGAGTGCTCCTTACAGAGGAGAGGGCACGAGTCTAGGTGACACTCCCAGGCCTGCACTCACTGCTGCTGCGTCCTGCCCCGTCTCACCGCACAGTCATACTGCGGCCCGAGCAGCATGCCTGCACTTTGTGGGTGGGGAGCCAGAGCTCACAGAGGGAGAGCACCTCTCAGGGCCCGGAGCCACTGCATGGAGAAGCGGGGACCCTAACTCAGGTGGGGCTGGACCCCTGAGCCTGACTTCCTCTCAGCAGGCCAGTCTTGGTTTTGGCAGCTTGAGGCCCGGTGGGTGGGGCCGCCTGCAGCAAGTGCCCTAATGGCACTATCCCTTTGTGAGCCCTGGGCATTGTCCCCAGAGAAAGGCTTCATTCCCACCAGCGACCACCCATACACCAGCTTGCTTCCAGGCATAATGGAATCCACGACCAGCCGCCTCCAGCTCCAGATGGTGCCCCCTTACCCCAGGCCCCGCCCCACTTCCCTCCCTTCCCCTGGCCTGCTGGCCTCCCAGGTCAGGCCTGGCTACAGCAACAGGGCAGAAGAAAGGAGGTAGCCCTCCAATGGCCTCATCTTTGTGTCCCCTCAGTGGTGGCCTGCTAAATGAGCTGCCCTCTTGCCTCCCTCCTGCTCCTGCTCCCTCCCTCTGTCTGGGCCTTTTCATCTTTCCCAGCAACAAAGCCGCTGCTGAGGCCAGTGGCCCTTCCTCCAACTCTTGCTGAGTCCAGTGTTCACTGAGTTTGAGCCCAGGCTCTGCCCAGTGGCCAAATCCAGGCTGACTGCCCAGGTGTCCTAAAGGTCCAGCTGTCTTCGGAGGTGAGAAACAGAGTCAGGGAGGCAGGGCAGGCAACTGATGAGATACAGGGGCTTCCAGGGAAGGCAGACGCACCATGGATCACCAGGGACTTTCACTGAGCCTCGTGTTAACAGGATCACTCCAAGAGACCCCTCAGGGCTGCCTGGTGCCCTTCTCATCATGACATTCTGAGGTTAACACCAGCCTCTGTGCTCAGTAAGCAGTGTCCATTCAGAGAGTGTCCAGTTACACTCTCACTGCGAGCCCTGGGTGGGTGCTGGCCAAAGTAATGCCAAGACAGCACATTTTAAGGGTGTTGTGGGCTAGGTCAGGAGACCACTAATCATGCCTTTCTTTCCTCCTCCTCCCCAGGCTGTTCAAAAGCACCAGAACAGGTGCAGGTTGGTGAGGGTGCAGAGTGTCCCAACCACCCCCAAGTGTTCAGCCACCTAGAAAAGCTGCCTATGAGAAACCTGTCCTACATCTCAACAGCCTTCCTCCCTAGTTCTCCCCAGTCCAGGGGGCTCCAGCTGACACGGGGGCTGTTCCTGAGACAGAAATGCACTGGGGCTGCATGTGCCAGAGAGGCCAGGATGCTGTCAAACATCGGGATACTCTCCCCTTTAACTGCCCTGGAAGGATCTCAGCCCCAGTTTGACAGGACTGGCCTGGCTGCTGAAGTGGGTATGCAGCCGAGGTCTGCCCAGTGAGAACATTGAGATGTCCCCATGAGTCAGAGATGAACGTGTCTGCAGGTTGGTTCATTGAGGCTTAGTTCTGGGACATTAGAAGGATGGCACAGGTGAGAGAGGAGCTTTCTTCTGGATGTGGAGCTTTGGAAATGTATGTGCCCCAGGAGTTCCTGGGGAGAGGCCTGCCTCAGAGTAAAGCTGAACCTCCATATGCTGGTAATGGTGTTTGAGTGCCTGGATCTAGCCATGTCTGAAGCTGGTGTCTGGACTTTTCTAACAGATCACTTCTCGTTCACCCAAGCCACTTTGAGTCAGGCTATCTGACAGTCATCTAAGAAAGCTGGCTGATGGAAAGGAAGAAGGAGAAAACATAGGAGAGAAAAGTAGAGGGTTTACGATGCTTAAAAATGTAGGGAAGAGCTAGTTTGTGAGGCTCGAAGAAGTTGCTGAGTCTCTCATCTGAGATGAGGTGGTGTGAGTCCGCAAGCAGCTGTGGGGAGCAGGAGCCCAGAGGCCGATGAGGCGGCTTCCCAGCGGAGCTGGGCCTGGTGGAAAGCCCCTGGGTTTTTCCGTAGCTCCAGGAGGCCTGAAGACCTGACTTCCTGGAGAAGTTCCATCTGACCTTGGACTCCACAGCTCGGGAAGCAGCAGTCACTGCCTGGGGCCCCCCTGCACATAGTATGTTTGTGTCCTAGTGTGTGTTCACAAACTTCCCCTAAGGTCAGGAGACCCCACCCCCACCCCCCCGAGGACTGTGGACATGATTATGACATTTCTGAGCACAATTTTGCTCTTTGCCTTTTGTTGAAAAGTGAAAATAGTCTTCTTAAGGTTATTGAAACAAGTACTAATACAGCTCCTTAATACTAGCAAAGGGATAGGACAGGACACAAACTTTGAAAAGGTGGGATATGTGCATTTTTCTCTAGAGTTCCTGGTCAGAATGGAGCACTGACGTCCTCTGAAAGTCCCGTCTCCCTCTACAAACACATAGACATGATGGATAAAAGAAAACTCAGAGAACACAGAGCCAAAGTCAGAAACAGGAAGGGGAGACTCCAGCTTGTGGGGAGCAGGAGATGATGCTGAAATGCCCACGGAGGGTCGCCACTGGGCTTCCGATATCCCCGTGGGGACAGCAGAGAGCTGGTCTGGAGGGCTCATAGAGGGAGACGCCCAGGCTGCTTCAAAGTCTACTTATTGCCTTGGGCCATTGTCACCATGTGGGGCTCCGTTTCTCATTATCTGTGTAGTTGAGAAACTTCAAACTAAGAAACGAATTTACAGACCAGCCCAGAACTAGGCCCTGGTGGAAGCAGATGGAAAACCTCTCTGAAAGGAACTCCACAACCCTGGTGATTGGCAGGGCTCTTAAAGAGCATGGCTTCTGCCGCAGGTGGGCTTACACACAGAAGTGACAGAGCACACAGGGGACTCCTCACTGGGACGACAGCGGAGACACTCAGCTGTTGCAGCCGTCCCAGAGACACTAAGAGAAGGGTGCTTCCATGTCAGAGAGGGCTGGACAGCAAGATGAAACAATGTGCAGGTTTGAAAAAAAACACAAAGGAAAGTTGGAGAACTGAGAACTCGAGTTGTTGAGTTGGTGTTTGGGGAGGTGGCAGAGAAGGGGAAAGGACCTTGGATTCGGAACTGGGAAACTCAGCTGAGACCTAGATGAGGCGAGTGGTGCCCACGTGACTCCAGTAGACTCACTCCACCGAGGCCCAGGAGAAAGATGGTGGCGCACCAACCGCAGAGTGTTATCACAAGACCCCGGTGAGTCGGTTTCTGAGAAAGGGCTTTGAAGACTGGGAGATGCTAAGCGTGAGTGGGGTCACCTAACCAAAGGATTTCAAGCTGCCATTCACGTAACGGTGGGTTTAGACATGTCTGCAGGGCACCTGGAGGCATTCCAGTGATATCACTGAAGTGGGGACATCTAAGTTCCTGGCACATGTCATGTAAATACAGAGCCACATTGCAGCGCACAGCCCCTCTCCAGCCTAGACAGTGGCCCACAGACGTTTCTAGGGTGGCAGAGTCCGGGAGGACCTGTGCACTTCCCGACTAGCGCGGGGTGCGCGGCTTTGGGCTGTTCATCTGGGCTCCTGGTCACTTGCTCCCTGGGCCCTACTGGCAGGGTGCCTCCTCTCTGGCCTTGGTTTTCTCAGGTGTGAAATGCAGACTAGCATATCTTTCCCTGACGCTGCTTGAGAGTGCACGTGGGTAAGTGCCCAGTGTCATGCCTGGCACACAGGTGGTGCTCAACGGAAGAGCACTCGCTCTGGGGGCAGCAGGCCTCACTCTTGCACTTTCTGACTGTGGCCTTGGGTACATTACTCAACTTCTCAGAGCCTCACTGCTTAAAATCCGTAATATGGGGACGAAAACTCTGCCTTGTGCGGTTCTCGTGAGGATTCCATGGCCAGGGGTACATTGACTTGCCCCAGAGCTGTCCCTCTTTTCTACCTTGGAGGGCTAACGCAATGGTCGTCATTCTTAAAATCATGCTGAGGGCAGTTACGTTAAGGCAGAACAAAGATGTGACCCTTTATGTCTCCTCTTGGAGAAAGTTCCAAGGCTGGAGGGGCCTCAAGCCAACCAGCTCTGCTCTTTAGCTGATCAGCTATGCAAACAGGAAGTGATTATCCAAACATTTGGAGACACAGGAGGCTCAGAGTGGCCCAGAGTGGCCTCATCAGAGGCCCCTCCACCATTGCGCCTTCTCTTCTCCCTGCTGTGAGTGCCTCAGACATCCAGGATGCAGCCCCTCCCGCCCTTAGGATCTAGGTTCAAAGCCACCCTTTCTGGTTGCTCACCAACCACCCTGGGCCAGACCACCTTCCTTTCAGGCGGGAGGCTGACAGCAGCCTTCACTGGCCCCCCTCCCTCTTGCTTCCCCTTTCCTCCCATCCCTGTCACTACTGGAGCCAGGG